>QAXH01004989.1:8728-28828 GCA_004335635.1 Chloromonas sp. AAM2
CAGATTCTATCTCTTACTGTTGTGTAGTGGAATCTATGGTAATCTAGGGCTTATCTAAGGGACCAGCGACACTTTCTCACAAATATATGCACGTGGTTGTAGCAACTTCCAGCCAACTAAACAGGCACCATGCGCCCCTCGTGGCACCTACTCTGATGAGGAGGTGATATTCAGCGAGATCTGCTTTGCAGGGTAAGCTGATACTACGTTGACTGAGCCGAGCAGCTGTCTTGCGGTGAACGGGCGAGCGGGGACAATGTGGGTCAGGACAAGTAGCTTTGCAACCTCCGTGCCGGCAACCTGTTCAAGTGTCAGGCTGTTGGCTTTGAGAAAATTCCTGCACAAACGACACGCACGCATGCTTTGGAGGTTCTGTCCAATGCCTAGGAAGAATATCTGAGAGCAAACCAGTGCTGGCAGAGAAGTGGAGCGGCATGAAGTGGTTGTGCAAGTGAGGCTTGAGATCTGAACGACTGTGGCAAGGGTTTGTGACAGTTCAAATTGCAAGTATGAGCTGTGTGGTTGAATGGGTGCCTTATTGGTCTGATGCAGTCAGTAAGGCACCCTGGGCCAATCGTAAGCGGCTATAACAGCCAAACAGACCGCTTCAAGCCATTCCTTGTAGCCCTTGACAACTCGGTTTCCCCTTGGACTTACTCGATGGCTCGATTGGTAGCTGCAGGCAACGCAGCAGGGAGCAAAGATGCAATTAATAGGGCATTAGGTAGACAAGACCTTTGTGTACTGTCACAAAAGTTCATGACATGAGTACAGGACTGCTGCATTACTAATTCACAGCCAATCAATCTGATTGTCAGCCTCAGTTCAATGATTGGCCACTCTCTTCGCCTAAAGTTGTTTTTGTCTGTTCCTTGCTCACGGAATCAATTCTCGGTTTACCCAAAGTCCATGCTCGGTTCATGCACCATGGACGAGACGCCATTAGTGCTTTGTTTTCAGATGGTGCTGCACCCCAGCTACAGATGGAGCTGCACCCAAGCTACAGCTAATGTTTCTGCCCGGCCACGGGGTAACACTTCCCAACAACCAGATGATCTAGAGACTGCCAAGTCCTTTTGCTTCTTCACTCTACATCAAACCCTGCAGGATGATGATTTCATTCCGTACGCACAAAAAGTGTCCCATTTTTGCAGCAAGACAGGACCAGTGACGTCGTTGTACGCAGGTGATCGCAGGTGCCGCCTGATGCAATCTCTCCATGCAACCGACGCACAGTCGTCTCGCCAAATAGTACAGGCGCTTGCTCACTGCCGGCTCAAGATCCTTTCCAACACCCATTCCCATTCATCCCAACACCAAAGCCCGTATTGTCATACCTAAGGCAAACTCCCCCTTTCATAGAGCCTGCTGCAGCATGCCTCTCATAGAAGAAGCTGAACACACCGTCCCTGATGTTTGGCCTTCAGTTTCTGCAGGCAATCTAGCCACATGGAGCCTACGTTTTCCACTCACGTGCAAAGAAGGTTACCGCCTGGTCAGAATTGCTGACAAAGGTCTGTAGCACTGGATCAGCCTGGACCAGAAACGCCAGAGCGCTGAAATTGGCGCTGTTCTGCACATAACAAGGTGTGGGCAGCACAGGGCAGCATGAGTGACTGGCAAACCGGGAGATTATGGAAATGTATTCGTATGGTCCAAAAGTCTGCTGGCCTGACCAAGCCAAGACATGTGCTATTGCATCAATGCCCTTGCCCTTGCCATTGCTGGTTGACCAAGCTTGCAGTGCTCGTGGCACCACAATCACGTCTCATGTTGTTACCTGCCTTCCACACACAAACTAACGCTGGATAGCGATAGTTATTTGGCTTACCGAGAGAGCCTCATGGATGGTGAAGTTGTATGGTGGTGGGCTGACTGTCAAGATTCTGGAAGGCGGCATTGCAAATCCCCCGCGCAGTCTGTAGATTCGTGACTGCAAGGAAGTGCTTACAGGCACGTGTAAAGCCATGCATAACAAACACATACAAGGACGGCAGCATTGCAGTGTTGAGTTCCTTGCTACTGCTTGCTATCGCTCAAGCTGCCCTTGCTATTCATGCTTACATGCATGTCACATGGCCAGCAATTCCACCTGGACTGCAATAGTGGCAGTATAAATACGCTTGTACAAGTTAGCCTTCCCTTTCTTTGCAAGGCCAAACCAAGTAACCTTGTGTTTGCCTGCGATGGCTAAGACCTTACCTTTCCCGCGATGAGGGATTCGTTGAGGAAGAAGAAGCCTCCTGGCAGAACGCCTCCCACGTACACCTGGTTGCTGCGAAACCAAGCGAGCAGGACAACAACTGGTATAGCAGCAAACATAGGGGAGGGTACACCAGGCACTTGTCCTAAGCACTGCACCCATGGCACGGACCCAACACATGTTTTTGAGCACACGAGCGCATCATAGCATGGGCATTCAAGTAAGTGGCGACAGCCCCAGCTTGCAGAGGAGAGATTAAGTGGTCAGCCATCTGGAGTAAATGTCAGGTATGACTCCGGCTTTACATGGCAAAAGAGGGAAAGAAAGCAAGGAAGCGTCACATCATGCACATAAAAATCATCATGCGTACCTCAGGATCAGTTTGCAGAGGTGTAAGAGTTGGTGGTCAGGCATCTGGAGCAGCAACACAGGCCCAACGAATGGAAAGAAGAAAAGTCGGGAACGAAGCAGGAAAGATGTGGTCAGTTGCTGCAATGAAGGAGGTAGGTCGAGCAGTCAAGCCACATGAACTTAACAGCAATACAATATCGATACGTCGGTGGCACATGTACACTGCCGTACACCAACGCTTAGTGCGAGGGCGCGTGCATGACGGGAGTAATGACATGATCTGCGCCGCTACACTGAGAAGATGGTACTTACTCGCCCAGTAGCCTGAATGTCAGGTTGGTGATGGTAGCATTCAAAAAGGTTGCGTCGGCCAAGGATGCCAGGAGTGTTTGCATAGTGGCGCCATCTGTCAGATTGAAGGATGGATCGCTCTCATTGAATGGAATGACTGCAGATGGGCAGCATCATGTGGCATGATCAGCATGTCGGTTTGCAGTGCAGTGCTTTTGGGTGCATCACGTATTGCTAGGCGATGTAGGTGTGCCCACTAGAAATCTCAACCGATTACCACCCTGCCTGCAGCAGTACTAGAGTGTTTTGCATTTAAAACCAGCTACAGCTCATCAGAGGTGTGATGAGATAGGAGTGCTCCACTGTAAGCATTCTTTCGCTGGCCGCCCGGAGCCCGCCTTGGCAGGCCAGGAGTTAGCTGCCAGGTTGTGCCACACATCCGTATGTGCCAGTTGGCTGGGGGCCAACTGAGGTGCAGATGGAAATGGCGATGGGTGCAGCGCTCAGGGAGGCATTCACACGGATTTTGTTGGTAATAAACACAGGGCCGGGCAGGCACAGCAGTCTGTGCAGAGCAACAGCAAACACAGGACACATACCACACCATTGCGAAATCCAAATCATTTGATATGATTTGCAATCATTCATCAAGTGCATTTTAGACGTGAGACTCACTGTGGTTTGACATTATTTGAATGGCCACGTCGGGTCCTATGAACGCCTCCTTGCCTAGGAAGTTTCCTTGTTTGCAAAGTTGTCGTTGTCACCAGCCAAGAAGATTGCCTACAGGTGTGAGAGCAGCAAAACGCCAAATGATTACAAACTTTGCCTTTTTGTATAATTTCACTGGAACATGAATCACACTTGTATTGTGAGGCGTAAAACCGCTGGCCACAGGGTATTGTACAAGCTGTAAATACCTGTCTACTTGATCGTCAGTAGAGATTCGTCCGTCACACTCGGCATACTTGGGCACACTTGGTGCGTGTAGGCCGTGATGTAGTTTTTCTTCAGAGATGGATTGGCTACCTGAATTGGTAACCTGCTGCATTGCGTACACCTAAGTTTGAGTGCAGCCCTGACCTTGCTGGATTAAGACATGCATGGATGCATGCATATGCATGCAATAACTACGTTGGTTCGAAAACATACCGTGAGGTCAGGATCGGAAAGCAGTTCAGCAACGTCGTTGCTGGCAGTGTCGACATAGAGTGCGAGGTTCGAGAATTGTGGGTCTGCTCGCACGGCTTCAAGGATGCTGTTGAAGGGAGGTCGTTCTTGCGCAGTGCCTGTGACATTGATACCAATCGCTTGGTCAGAATGGGCAGGAGCCAAGGGTGGCAATGCCTTGTTTGCGTACCTACTTACCACTGGCAAGAGTTGCTAGCAAAAAGACTGCGAAGGTCACTGCGCTGGCCATAACTCCCACCACGCCTACATCGGCCTCCGTCCTTGGTCCTAGTCGCTTTGAAATCTGACTTGCATGGCGAGTAAGCGCGTCTACAGTATAGGCACGTGCAAGCGGCATAATGGCCTTTTGGAAACGCAACGACGGATCTGTGCTTTTGCAGCGTCAGCGTTTGTCTGTTGTAAAAATGCGTGGATGCACTGACACAAACAACACTGTTTGGCAAGCCTTGGCCTGGTGGCCAGGTTCGTCACGTCAAGGAAAAATTACGTCGTTGCCTGAACTTAAATCAACGAACTCAATGTGACTCACTTTGACTGAGTTCAGTCCTCCGTCACCGGGGGTATGTAGCAGTGGCCTTATCATCAGTGCTTCAAGTGCTATAAGGACCGCCGCTGATTGCCTGAAGCCAAAAGCCTACACTTTTCCGAGGAGTCGCGACCCTGAGAGGGCGTCCCTTGACGAATTGCATACGATTGGCGTGTAATCGAACACGGCTATTCTATAGCCTCCGGCGCCTTTGCTTACAGGCGGACGATAAGGGGGGTCCCTCTCCATGCAAATGACGTGCTCACCCAACACTTGCACGGCCTCACACAACAGGTTGCAAAAAAAAGATGTTTGCCAGTTCTGGGACAATTTCATTTTTTTGTGGTAGTGTAACTGGTTGTGATGTGTGTAGAGGTGGTGATGGACCAGTGCCATCTGGCACTGATTGGTGGTGATGGTGCCGGGATATTGGTTCTGGAACATTGTCCTTCACAAGCACACAGTGAAGGACTCCATGCCACAGGACTCAACATGTTACACTGTCAACATGCTTTCTTTTTTTTCATCTACTGTTTATGACTTCTCCACCTTCTTCTCCCAGTCTCACAAAACACTAGTCATGACTGGGTCACAACACGCCATCAACCAACTCAGTAACACCACACAGGAACTGTCCCAGAACTGGCAAACTTTTTTTTTTGCCACTGGGACCGTCCCATCACACATGCGGTTTCACGCACGAACAGTACCTGTACATGGAAATGCGTCCGATGCATGCATGGGCAATAAGCAAGTAGGATGCAGCACAGTGAGACCGTTTGCATGCATGCAACATACACCTTTTGCATGTACAGGTACTGTTCATACATGGAACACACACTGTGGCGGCACAGACGGTTCCATGCATGCAACACACACCGTTCCACGCATGCAATACACACCGTTTCATGCATGGGACTCCATACCGATCCAGGCATGCAAGACAGCACTGTTCCAGAGCACGTTCCAGAATTGGCTTGTTCGGTGGATGCTCCAACTCCTGATGATAGCTCTGTCGGCAAATGCAGGATTGGGCTACCTAGCAGTGCCTGCAGCTGTTGCTTGCACGATGCATGTGCCTACCTGTATGTTCAACGTACGTGCAATGGTGGCAGGCTGGCAAGGATGCCACGCCATTGGCACTCGTCTTGTGAGATATACCTGCTGTGCCGCGTGCTACAGGTGATTCAAGCCCATGCGGAGGAAAGCACTTCATGCAAGTCTGTGACGGTTTGAGCGGGCTTTCCAACGCCCTTCCACGCCCGCAACCTGTTTTCCCTGAATCAGCTATATCATACGAGCTGTTTCCAAACTCCACAACACACTCGGCTGAACCAAGCCCATACATGGCCTCAGAAATAAATCACTGGATTGTGGCTTGCAAAACATTCATGTCCTGCGAGTCAGCGCGCAATGTCGGGCAGCCAGCAAGCTTGCAACGCAGCCACTGGCACTGATCTGGTTCACGCTGATCGGCAGGACGCTGCACAAGAAGTTGATGGTCAACCAGCACAAAAAAATGAAGTTTGCCAGTTCTGGGACAGTTCCTGTGGACTGACACGTCGTTATGCAAGCTCACACGTCATAGTGGCCGGCTAAAGCAGCACAGGTTTTGATGCCAGTCACTCACAGTGCCCGTGTTGCCTTCACTTCTTGACGTGCAGAACAGCGCTGATCCATCCCTCTGGCGTTTCTGGTCCAGGCTGATCCAGTGCTGCGGGCCTTTTCCAGCAACCCTGACCAGGCGGTAACCTTCTTTGCACGTGAGCGGAAACAGCAGCCTCTACACTGAAGTGGCATGACAATAAAGTGGTATGCACACTGTGGTATGCATATGCATATTGCTCAAGGTGGTATGGGGTGGGTGGGAACGAGTGTTACAGGGAGTTCTGGTCACACATTGAGCCTCCTTTACACTCGCTGGCTCGCCCATCACGCAAGTTGAAAGACTGTCAGGTTGCAGCGGTAAATTTACTTCACCCTTGAGCAGCATGTCTTACTAACTGGATTACACCATGGGTGCCCACATGCACAGATCGCAAATGCTAACAAGGCATGCCAGAGACGAGGTTAAATGCCGTCATGACCAACTCTCAGTAACAGGCACATGAAAACAAAAGCATAAGTCACAGCGCGGGAGGATGAAGGGGTCAAAGCAAGACCCAAGTCCATACATCTGCGTATGTAAGGTAGTGCAGGTCATAATAGCGAGTTTGCCATTAGCAGGAAAAATAATTGCAAAGTGAATAAGGGTTTCTGCAAACAAGTGCTAGAATGAATCCATGACAGCCGTGCGAAGGGAATCATTGAATGAAATGAACGCTGCGAGAGCCATGCAGGACCGCGAAGGTTGTCCGGCGCGAGCGCGCAGCAAGTCGGTCACTCAAAACGCGAACTGGATTGATGTCGACCAGCCTCCATCGTCAGCCGGACTTGGTCAGCGACAGCCGCAGCCCGCGGCTGCTCATGGGCTTCAGGTCATGCGCGGTGATGGACCTTGAGGATAGTGTCTGGTTAAGCCGACATGGCAACAAGCAGCGCCGCCGCAGCTACGGTCAGTGCCAGGAGAGACGCGCTGATGCGACCGGTCATCTGGGCACCAGACGGTGGGGGCGGAAAACCCGGTGCGGGTGTGTCGTTTTCGTCCGACAGTTGAGGCGGAAAATCAGTGGCGCCACCATACGAGGGCGGGTAGGCGCCACCGTATGAAACAGGGTATGAAGGCGAAACGCTGGGATAGGTGCCTGGGTAAGGGGGTAAAAATGTATCTTGAGCCAGTCCGTTGAAGGGAGGGCTTGGCATCGACGGGTAAGCTGGTGGAGGGTATGTGGAGGGGTAAGTTGGGGGAGGGTAAGACGATGGCGAAGGATAAGTTGAAGGGAATGGGGCCGGGGGACTTGGATATGGTGGTGGCACTGGCAGTGGTACGAGCACTCTGTCAATTACGTGAATGACGCTCTGCAAAAGGCATACACATACAGAGAACACAGTTGGTCCATCCATGTGTTGGAAAACATCTGCATGTGGGACCTCCTAGTGTAATTATTGTAGATATCGTGAGGTCAGTCAGGCCTCTGGCAGTGTTACATGCAACCGTTCACAGCCTTACCTTGCCAGCAAGATTATCTGCATCAATCACACTGCTGGCAGGAGTGCCATTGTCGGGACCACCGACAAAAACCGTGATCGTTTCATTCCTGCAACAACAATTGAAATGATCGCTTAAAGATGATGGGTGAGTATAGCTACAGTCTTGTTCACGTAGTGTCCTAATCACGGAAGCCTAATTCTTCTTTGCGTGCAACTCTGCTATAACGCTTCAGTCCAAACAATCACAAAGTGACGCGTAGCTGGACAGCCAAGCTGGTCTGCAGCACAACTATACTGAAGTAATAAACGATAAACCTTAACATAAGTAATCGGGAAGCCGGCTGATGTGCTGCACAGCTGCACGGTATACATGGTTGCATATGCATGTATCAACATCTCCGGGGCACCTATTGCACGCTACACTGATGCCGCTAAGCCCACTCACCCATCGTTTGATATCTCCAGAGTCTGACCGGACAGTGCGTCAATGCGCACGCCAAGCATCAGGTCAGCAGCGGTGATGGGTACAGAGAGCACGTGGGTCAGCAGAACTGCAAGAGAAGGAAAGCAACACGTGACAGCCGTGAGGTTGACGGCTAGTGTTCGGATAACGACGGTACGAGTTTTCCTTAAGCCAGGCCATGCATGCAGTTCGCAGAAAAGGCAACAAGCAAGTTGAAAGTAGTCATCATCATCATCATCATTACATGGCTTTTCATGGTTCAACCCACGGTGCTGCAGCTGGACACAATATCTCTCCAAGAATTACGCGCCTGACAATCGTTAAGCCAAAAAAGGTCACTGGTAGCAAGTTGAAAGCAGTGAGGGGCAGCAACTGGGTTAGCAGGCACTGGCGTCAATGGCATGTCCATTTAAACTGAATATTCAAACATTTTTGTGAGCAAGCGGCTGCATGCATTAGTCTTTGGCAAAAGATGTGAACAGGTTTTCTAGGATGAACTGTCTGTAAGGACATGCCATGCAATTGAGGACAGGCTGTTAGAGTAAGTAGGATGTGGTATCGTTCAGTACAGACACACAAAAGACTACTCATACAATGTATGATCCCTTACCCTGCAAGAGATCAGGGCTTGCCAGCAGCTGCGGAATGGATGACCCACTTGCGGTCACGTACGTTCTGCAAAGGGCAAAGCCATTCAAGTTGGGGGCCCACGAATCTGTGTCTCGCATGCAAAACTGTAGCACCAGGATGGGTTGTTGCTGAATACTGATCTCCAAGTTGTGATCAGATAGAGCTCTGGTATAGTACGGCATGAGGCTGGTTTAGAAACCGTAGCATGCATATGCGGTTGGTTTCAAAGCCGCTGGTTCACTAATCCAACTGCTAGTAGAGCAAAACCATTGATGCAGGTACTTACTGTAGTGCCTCATTGCTGGCTGTACGTTGGAAGCCCCGGAAGTACCACATGCGAAACAAACACACATAGCAAGTCAGGGAACACAAAAAACAAGCGAAACAAACAAGAACAAGTTCGCCAGTTGGGAATTGTCCCAGAACTGGCAAACTGTTTTTTGGTGCTTGCTGGTGGCTGAAGAGTTGCTTGATGTGGTCAGATGTTTGGTGATTAGATGCCAAATGTGCCACTCACGTGCAAAGAATGTTACCATGTTGTCAGGGCTTGCAAACAGGGCACGTGCCTCTGGGATCATAGTGACCAGCGTTGAAATCAAGCTCAGGTCCTGCAGGTGCCACGTCATGCAAGGAATGGAATGTTTGGTGTTTGGAATTAGGGTAGTTGTTGTTAGATGCTGGGCACTAGTGCACATTGCCAAGCCAGATTCAGCAAGTCACCACAGGTAGCGACTAGAAGAGCACCAAGACATGCTGAGCAGGTGTGTTTACCTCAATGCCAGCGGCAGCTTCAGCAATGGTAAGCGGAAGGGGTGGGTCGAGGAACTGTCGTATAGGTGGTATGATTACTGACTCGATGATGTAGATGGTGGACTGCGGGAACACAACGCAGGCGCACAAGCACCACTCCATACTTATCAGTGGTGAGAAGCACACAACACACATCTGTCACCCAATACACATATGTCATCACATGCACTGGTTGTACGTCAAGAACTTCTGTCAAGATCATCCGCAAAGTAATAAGCCTCGTGAACCTTGACAGGAATGCATTGCAAACCCTACAGGATGATCGGATACTGGGACGATCGGAAATAGGAAATGTCACTGTAAGCCTCCAACAGCTACAGAACGGCCACATCGCTCTGTTTTGTCGGCATGGCATGACCTGCCCCGGGTACGAACGCCAACAGGAACCAGACGTGGGCAGGCCTAGTCACATTCTAATGTCAGACCCACCATGCCAGCTGTCACAGCAGTGGAGGTATCAATGATAGCTCCTGGTGCTACGCCTCCAGCTAGAAATAATGGCACGTCCGTCCTGAGGAGCAATGGAAATTGAACAACAGGATGTAATTCAAATCCAAACACTGGCCAGTGACGATTTGCTTCGCAAACTCAAACCTGGGCCAGCTTCTGCACAGGTTCCTATGGGCGTCGCCGCCACTCATTTCAAAAATGAGATCATAATGACCACTGAGGTTATCAGATACTGTCCAGGCTGGGACTTTAGGCTCATCACAGAAATGATATGCAATGATAGTTGACGTACGGGCCTGGGAGGAGCGTGATGTTCGTCAGGCCTTCATTGCTGGTAGGGCCAAAGCCAGGGAATGTCTGGAGCAGCGTCGGGTAGGTAGCCTTGGTGCTATTGAAGGTGGCGAAGGAAGTGCTCGTTGGTATCACTGCGTGCATTACAACAAGACAAATACAAGGTCAGCCAAAAGTTGACGAAATCAACTTCATCTGCTGCTGTCATGACAGTCGTGACAGCCATGACCTTGCACGTGCTGGTATTCGCATTGCACGGTATGGTACGGCTGCTTCCTGGTTCAATTCTGTACAAACAAGTCAAGCCCCATACGACGATGGGGCGATTCATGTCGATGTGAATACTCACAATGGCCATAATCCATGCATCTCAGCTGGTGACATGGCATGACCGTCATGTGACAGGCTCTTATCTGGTCATATCAGACCCATTACACCTGCTGGATGCATCCATGCCAAAGCCTACGAAGCCAGGAGAGGCAGGTGGCCACTGGTGGAGGCTACACAGGCACCAGGGAGTAGTGCACTGTGCGGGCCAAGCAAGCATTCACGTGAGTCCAATGCTTAATAGACCACACTTGCCATGGTAGGCGAGAATCCACTGCACCAATGTGACGTTGTCGAAACGGAGACCAGCGTTGTCAAACGCCGCGTTGCTTGGCGCCAATATGATAGCCTGCCAGCAGGTTTGCAAGGAAAGGCATGCGTTTAACGACAACTAACAAGCGAAACAAGCAAGCGTCTGCCGTGCTCGGAACTGAATGTTTGCTTTTTCGGCAGATCCTAGCCTAGGCCAGCCGCAGTAGGAAGCTGCCACGAACCTGCAGAGCTGCATCGTTCACTGTATCCGTCAATCCAGCAGCGTCCAAAGCGCTCAGGAGTGAAGTAAGGTTCAAGGCTGTGGCAGCTTCAGCGACGCTCGGATATCTTGGATCCGTTTGAGCGAAGGCGCCTGCGCGGGGGTAGAAGTAGGTAAGCTTGGTAATGAGAGGCAGCAGCAGGGAAGCCACTGGATGACCCAGTCAACTAAACATCAGCTGCGATTGTTGGCACGACTGATTGTTGGATCACACAAGAACACCAACCTTGTGCCAAGAAAGCTGCAAACCAGACAATCGTGAGATGGGGCAAAAGACGAAGGGCACTCATCGTCGCCGCCGGTGCGGCAATACTCAGAATACTGTGAAGCAAGTGATACTTTGTTCAGAATGCATGTGAACTTCCTGTTGCCGCGCTATTTGTAATGTAGCGCAACAAGAAACAATCATGTCGAGCGGCCGAGGAGGAAGGCGTTCGGAAGCAGGTTGCTCTCATTCAAGGACGGACCCAGTCGCCCACCAGTTGTGGTAAAGACCAGCATCCACTTGGAACTTCGGGCTTAAGAGAACCCAAATAGCGAAAAACGGCCTTGGACAAACTGATGCTTACAAGAGCGACGCACAGTACTACGCAATATGTTGCGGGCCACCTCCGCAATTCAGAAAGATCGTCGGATGCCTGATGCAATCTAGGAAGCAGGTATGACTATGCGTCTTGCGCCGCAGCTTTCGCTGACCCTGGACGGCCCGGTGTGCAGCTGGTTGGGCTGGGCAGGATCTGGCTGACTGAAGACCAGCCCATCATCGCACAGCAACAAGTTCACGCATGTGCTGGAGCCAGCAAGACCATTGCCATGCGTACGAACAAGCTAGCTTACTGAGCTTGACGAGTGTGGCCGTTGAACTGATAGCGAGCGACTTCTGCGGGCTTTTTCTAATGCTGAGCATGCAACAAGCCCTTGGGACGTTGACAGGTTGTGCATGTGAGTAAAGCATTCGTTGTGTTTCTTGCCTGATGCTGAGCACGCAACAAGCCCTCAGAATGCAGGACAGCCACCAGGTCGGTATGTCTGTTACGCTCTGTGTTACTGTGGTTACTGCGCTGGGCGTTACTCCATACGCCCGTACATGCCTGCACTGCCATACATGCTGTGATTTCCTTCTCTACACCTGTCAAAGCCCGTGGAGCTGGGCACCAATGCCTGACCCTGCAGCATAGGTGCCTGCGTTCCACCTGCCTAATCAACGCTTGACACTGGAAAACGGCGTCACGCTATACATCAACCAAGGTCAAGGTCCGAAGATCATAGGCTCAAGCACTGAACAAGGGCTGAATTCTCTTCGTTTGTTTCAAGGTCACGTGCCAGACCAGTCCAGCCAGATAACAGTCAGCCCAGCAAGGGAAAACACAGCCACAGCTGCTGCTCGCAGGCAGTACGTTGAGTTTGAGTTCAAGAGCTGAAACGAAACAAAAAATCAATCAATGTGTGTCAGTCACGAAACCCAAACTGATTATGTGCAATGGGTCTCTGCTGTCGTTTATGCGAATGCCACCGATCAGCGTCCCAAATGATTTTGTTGTGATGCAGCGAATTAAAAAGGTCTGCTGGTCACCGAGTTGGTCATTGGCTCGTGTCAGCCATGGTGTGCCTGAACTGGTCTCGGCTCAACTCTTGCCTAGCCTTGCGGTCCTCGTTGGGTTGATGTAAGCAAGCACAGAAGTTCACGTGCCTGAGATTACTTTTGGCAGTGTGCCGTCATACATGTTTGCCTTGTCCATGTTAGTTTATGTGCGCTGGTGTGCTTGAGGTCACGTGTAGTGATGCAGCTAACAAAGTGCGGCTGGTTAGCCCAGCATAGCAACAAGCAGCACCCCTGCAATTGCGGTCAGTGCCAGGACACGGGCGCTGATGTGACCGGGCATGTCAGCACCAGACGGTGGGGGTGAGAAAACCGGTGCGGGTGTGCCGGATGGGGAGTCCCGTGGATCGCTATCGGACTCGACTGGTGAAGGAGGTGGGAATTCAAAAGTGCCATAAGGAGGTGGGAAGGCGCCACCATAAGGGGGAGGGTAGGCAGGCGAGGCAGCGGGGTAGGTGGCTGGGAAAGGGGGTGGGGAAGGCTCAACAGCTGGAACAGGAGGGGTTGTAGTTGGTGAGGGAGGGTACGCAGATGGGAGAGGGGAAGGGGAGGGGGAAGGAGAAGGTAACGTAGGGCTGGGGTTGGGTTGTGGCATGGTACCGTTTCCTGCCGCCGATGGCAAGAGCACCTCCTCGATCACATGGATGACGCTCTGCAAGGGACTCACACGTAAATGAAATAATCTGGATTCAGCCATATGTATATTATGTGCAGTAGCGCACATAGTTTACAGCAAGGGGCGTTTGCATGCAGCGAGTGCCGTTGATCAACAGATTGATCAAGGCATTCACCAAACTGACCATTGACCAGCTAAAGCGAAGGCACTGAGCAATACAGGAAATTGTGTCAATGCTGCACATCGCCCTATCTACACCAAGCACTGGCTGGTCCTCTGTATCTATCAGACAGGCTGGTCCTGTGCGTTCAGTTGTCGTATGTCGGTTAGGCCTTCTGCTCATTACAAAGCAGTTTGTGGGTTTTTACATAGTGCACATACCTTGCCAGCCAGGTTGTCCGCACTGATCACACTAGCAGAAAAGCCGTTGCCAGGACCACTGACAAATAACAGGTCTCTGCAGGAGATGACAGAAAGAGAGCAAGTGGACGCTGGTTAGCGTGGTTAAGGAAGCAGGCACAGTGATGCACAAACAGCATCAGGGCATCACTGCAGGAGAAGGAAACAAGAGGCACCAGCAGCATTGTCACAAGGTGGCTGCATGCTCACAGTCGAATGTACAGACAGGAAACAAAGTGTTGAACACTGTGGTTCTGAGTCCTAGTCATATATATATATGTATTTACACCTGAGTCCTAGTCATCATCATCAGCTGAGTCCTAGTGACTTGCTTGCGCTTGCAAGCTGCAGTGTGTCTGCACCTAAGTAGTACATATTCAATGGTTTGTGGCATACCACATGCATGAAGGTACGGATGCAGCCAGTTCCACGCACCCGTTGTCACTTATCGTCAGGGTTTGCCCGGCCGCGTTTGGCAGATCTCCGGTAGTCAAACTAGCAGCGGTGACGGGTATGGGAACCACGTGGGTCAGCAGCACTGCGGGCACAGACATTATAAAATGCTGTGGGTTGCATCAGTAAATGGCACCTTGTGTTATGTGTGTGAGCACTTGTAGACAATAGGCTGTTACGACATCAGGGGTGCGATGTTTGGACAGTTGGCTCGAGGACTGTGGGGCCCATAATGCCATTAAATTCCAACAGTGCAATCACCCTTACCCTGCAGGAGGTCAGGGCTAGCCAGAAGCTCGGGAATTGACAGCCCACTCTCGTCTATGTATGCCCTGCGAAGGGCAAAGTTCACTCGCCTCAGACTTTCGACCGAATCGACGCCACATGTTCATGTGCGACTTAAACGTTCGCCAATGGCACATGTTGTTACTGCAACCCTAAGTAGCGTGAACTGAATTTCATTGACTTGCATTTCACTTCACTCAGGAAATATACAGAGTTGCGTTGGGGTGAAAGAAGACAAGTTGAAAGAAGACAAGCTGCGGGTACAAAATAAAACCACTGATACACACACTCACTGTAGTGCCTCATCGCTGGCTTTACGTTGAAAGGTCCAGCAGCAACGCATGCAAAACATGCACACATTGGCACAGACAACCTTATCAAGAGCATTTGTGATTGACAGAAACAGCTGTGAACTTCACCACCACGTGTGATGGCAGGCCAAGCTTGTGCACAAATCCAGGTCATGCGCACAACACCATGTTTTGATAAACAGGCGCTACATGCACTGGACTGAAACGCTAGCAAGCCAAGCACGGCAAGTGTGGGATGCAGGCATGCCACTTACGTGCAAAGAATGTGACCGCGTTGTCAGGGCTTGAGAACAATGATTTAGCCGCTGGGATCATGTCCACAAGCGTTCTGATCAGGCTCAAGTTCTACATGTGTCAGTAACGCGCAGTGCCACGCAAGCAGGTGTGGAGTCAAGTGGGCACCACATGCCCAATGCAGTCTGGGGTGACACGTGTGATGGTCAGTTCGAGTAGGCTGGCACAAGGCACAACCGGAGATCCAAAACATTCTGCAGTTTTCAGGTCAGAACACAAGCTATCCGCATGGCCATGGACATATGGTGTTTCTCACCTCAATACCAAATATTGCGTCAGCAATGGTTAGTGGAAGGGGTGGCTCGAAGAATTGTCGTATGGGTGGTGTGATCACTGAAGAGATGATGTAGATGGTCGACTGCAGGACAGGAACGCAGAAGCTCAAACATAAACATTCAGTGGTTAACAAGCTCTACGTGTATGCCAGAAGGCCGTCTGAATTTCTGGCAAGCATCCATACTACAAAACAGCCACTGCCGGTACCAGTATGCAGGCCGCGCACCAAGCAGGCCATACACGAGAAAGGGTCAGATTGTCTTGAATTGCTTTGAGCAAGGAGGTGTCAGGCTAGAACCAGTCCAACATTTGATTAATGTGAATTAGCATTTAGCACCCAGATTGACAGCTGCAGTACCATGGGTTGAACCATGAAAAGCCATGCAATGATGGTGACCCAGATTGATGTCTGTTGGCAGAACAGAACAAGAAAACTGAATGTTCAAGACATGCACTGCTCTCATACCACCATATGCCGGACTGACCTTGCCAGCTGTCACAGAAGTGGTAGTATCAATTAAGGCGCCTGGAGCCACGCCTCCAGCATACAGGTCAGCGGTCTCTCTGTTGGATTCAAAAGCAAAAGCACAAGGCATAACTATGTATGGCTATACATGGTGTGTGTGTACTCCATGGCAAGCCATTAGTCGACCAGTACAGTGGGATGGACAGCAACAGCAAAAGGCATCCAGTATGGTCAGCAGCGGAATCGGTCTGCTTCAGATCACATGGGGATGCTATGGATTCGGGTTCAAGTCCCTCCAGGTACTTCCTTCTTTGCGGTCCTTTCTTCAGGGCGGTATCCCGTCTTGTCTTGCATGGCTTGCTAGTGCTTGCGCACGTGGCATCCATGTATATACGCATTGATGACAAGGCAAGCTTGTGACTGTTCAGACCAGGCTAAATTCTAACACAAGCGACATCAGCTACAATGATCAACCTACTTGGTTGGAATCATCCAGCTGACTGGTACGAGCGTGATGTTTGTCAGGCCATCAATACTGCTGGCACCTAGATTAGGAAAGCTCTGTAGCAGCGTGGGATAGGTGCCCAGGGTACCGTTGAGGGTGGCAAAGGAGGTGTTCGTAGGTATCACTGTGCGCAAGTAAAAAAGGCACAAGCAAGGTCAGTTGGTCCCAAATCAGTCATGGCTGCAATTGGGTTGTGCCAAAGTCGTGTGTTAAGGTCGGTATACAGCTTTCGACATCAGGGAAGCCGTCCCTGTACGCGGGACGGAGTGTGTACCGCCCTGATCTACCCTAGCAAAGAGGAACACGAAAGATAGGCAGCAAGGTAGAAACAGGCCCGGAGGCGGGAAGGAACAAGGCGAGAAAGAAGGCAACCGGTGAAGTCAGTTGCTGCAGATGAGTTACTGATCAACGGCTGTCAGTTGCGTACCTGACAGGTATTCTGTGAAGACACGGCACCTGACTGGTATTCTGAGCACGTGATTATTCAAATATTGTGACAGTTGCTTGTGAAAAGAAGACAAGGCAGCACTGCGTATGATGGTAGCCACGTACAGATGTGCGCATGGGCAGCTGGTTGTGTGCAGCAATCATGTGCTCATGTAGGAGATTAGAACTTAAAGGAAGAAGTGGCGCACCATGATAGGCGAGAATCCACTGCGCCAATGTGGTGGGATCCACACTGGTGTTGTTAGGGAGGGAAGCGCTGGTGAACGCCGCATTGCTTGGGGCCAATATGATGGCCTGCGGGCAAATTTGCAGGTAAAGGTTTCAAGTTGGCATGGCGCGAATGAACGCAAATAATAGTTGGGGCGGTTGCTGGACACTGCTGAAGGGCTACAAGTCGGCTGCAACAATTGCTAACGCCTGTCATGGTATTGACTGCGTGCTTGGTTTGGTTGATTTGCGTTTTGGTGGCGGCCGTAGGTGTACTGTCTTGGCCGGTTCGGGCCTCGGCAAGTCGAACAACGCACCTGTAAATCTGTGTTGTTCACCGTGTCCGTCAGACCAGTATCTTCCAGAGCTCCTAGAAGTGAAGTAAGGTTCAAGGCTGTGGCAGCTTCAGCGACGCTCGCGTATGTTGGCGCCGGCTGAGCGAAGGCGCCTGCGTTTGCTTGGCACGGGCGACTTCATCGGAACTGGCATGACATTTACTGGATATCCCGACCCAGTCAACCGATCAACAGCTGCATCTCTTGGACAAACCACTGTTTAATGCGAACCAACACTAACCTTGGGCTAGTGCTGCCGCAACGCAGGCGATCGCAAGGTATGGCAGGAGGCTAGGTGCACCCATCTTCGCCAAGTAAGACAGAATACCGTAAAGGCTTTCCTTGATACAGCTTCCCTGAAAAGGTTTGCTGGCCGGGCCGGCTGGAGCAGCTATTCAACAGCAGGCGGAAACGATTTCGGTCAACCGAGGAGGAAGGCACCGAGAAGCAGCTTGTTCCCACCTCAGGATTGCATCGGGTTGTCGCATGAACTGCTCAACCAAACGGCCTTGGACATGCCAAACGATGGTAGAGAAGCTGCAGCGCAACAATCACTGGTCTCGTGCGGGTGAACCCAGCAGCTCAGTCCGTCGCCTCGTCAGTCCGCCCGGGCAGTGTACTCTACATTGACTTGTCGACAAGACTTTGCCTCACTGCAGGGAGAACGCCACATTAGGTAATGTTGAGAGATGGCCCCATTACGAAGTGCTGACGCAAACTGATAGATTTCGCGCTATTGGTATCCTCAAGCCAGCCGGGTAACTTGTATGCACGGATACCACAACACCGCGCAACAGCCATTGGCTTGGCAAGCTGGTATTTCTATATACACCTCCAAAGCACTGCTGACATGGGTATGCTTACAGCAGAGGCGCAGCTGTCATTTCTCGGGCATTTACATGGGTCTTCTGTAGAGTAGATTGATTGCATCGAGCGCCTCTAGAGTAACAGCTTGAGCTGAGAATTGAAAATAGGGCATGTCACTGTACTCAACCTCGTTGCTTGCATGGCTTGCTAGCGTTCACGCTCGGTGCATGTGGATACCCCAATGTGATACAAGGGCCTGGGCGTGTGCATTGTTCATTGCCTTACTGCGCTCTCACGTGACTTGCCGTCCACTGTGACTGTGTGGCCTAAGCGGAGTCAAACCAATTCAATCCAACACGCACGCACACAGCCTCCTTGTCTGGCCACCTGTACTTGCCCCTGCTTCACGTTACAGGTGTGAAGCAGGTTTGGCAATGCCAGCGAAGCCTGATGTGTGTCATGTAGTTGCTCTTCGAGGTGCAGTTCTTCTGCGGCCAAAGCCACCAGTGGCTGACGATTGCACCCCATGCCACACAAGCAAGCTCACGTCAGTCAGGAGGACCACCGTCACGCCCGCGTCAATGTCTTCTGCAGTTAGCTTCAACACCTGATCACCTGCCATGCGGCCACTGAAAAACTTCAAAGCACAATCCTTGGCCAGGTCACCATTACTCTTCATCACCAAGATACTCACAACCAGAACAGCCCACTAATACCCATGCACAAATCCAAGCCAAAACATCTGCTCAACAGTTAAAAGCAGCGTACCCACTGCAACCAGCCAGATGACTGCATAAGGCCATGCCCCTGTTTGACTCCTCCTCCTGCCCCAGCTCTACCAGCACATGTGGGCAACCTCTGTCCTTGCAGCAGGTAGGTTTAAGTCTGTGAGTGCTCTACCAACACTTCATCCTCATCATTACATGGCTTTTCATGGTTCAACCCACGGTGCTGCAGCTAGACACAATATCTCTCTCCAAGAATTACGCGCCTGACAATCGTTAAGCCAAGAAAGGTCACCACGGCTTGCCAACCTTGAATGGCCCAACGTCACCCGACACACAGCGCTGGGCACTAACCAAGTGCCGGCATTGCATGAACGGGTGCCAACAGATTTATTGCACGAAGGTGGAAAAATCAGCCAATAACAGAAGCGTGTGCTGCTATGTGTGCAGCTGTGTATGCGCCACTGACTGGGCACTGTCAGTTAAGTCCTAATACGGTCAGTTCAACTTTTACCGGCTATTGTCGGCCATCCCAGCCTCCTTTCGGGCCAGTAGGGGCGCACGGATTGCAAGGTGTACTTCGCAGCATGCTCGGTACTTCAGGTCTCGAATCGTGTCAGCCCAAATCATGCTGGCTTGTGCTTGTCATCACGTGCGTTGCAATGCACACACAGTGCAAGAAGCAAAAACCAAAACCGAGATCACAATTGCAACCTCGCCCTGCTCCTGCTGCCCAGCTGCGAGTCAGACTGCATACGGATGTGTTGTTTTGTCGACCACCGTGTCATCCTATGCAATGATAGTCCTTCCTTCGTACGTCACGTGCCTCAGCATGTTCAAATTTGATCTATAATCTATTGAGTTTAAACTGATCACCACAGCAACAGGCCCACTGTCCCTTAGCCAAGCAAGGCAACGAGCAGCCACGCTGCAGCTGAGGTCCAAAGCACCAGATATTCGCTGACTTTTGCAGGCAATTCCGCTGCAGAGGGTGGTGGGGGAGGGGATAAGGTGGTGCTGGCGGGCAGGTCTCTGGTTGCGATATCAGATGGTGATGGCGGGGGTAATGCCTCTGAAGACTCAGGATTGGGTGGTGGTGGCGGATTGGCAGGAATCAAGGCAGGGGGTGTTGGAGGAGGTGAAGGTGTGTCGTTGAGAGTGGTATTGGACGGGGGAGGGAGGAGCAGTGAAGTTGTGTCGGGGGAGGGGGATGGTCCAG
>QAXH01004990.1:3739-31895 GCA_004335635.1 Chloromonas sp. AAM2
GGTGTGGGTGGTGGGATGAGTGAAGCGGGTGTGGGTGGGCTGCGGGTGTGGGTGGACTGCGGGTGTGGGGGGTGGGATCAGCATGGGAGTCCGTTGGTGAAAGGGACTCAGGGGGGTCACTGTCCGGAATTGTCCACTTTGCCTGTATGCGTAGAGTGGGTGGGCAGGTTGAGGCTCTGAGTTAGGGGACATGTGACCGGTTCTGTGCATGCCCTGTCGACGGGGCGGATGATCTGCTTGCTCTGTGCCCTGCAACCATGCCGCCTACCACGTACACTACGCGCAAGCTTGCTTTGCACTACGCCTTGCGTGCTTTGTGTGCACACACATCGCATGCAGCCTGACAACTGCCAGTTTCCCGCTTGTTTCAGGCACTGCAGCTTCCCGCAGCCGCTCCACCACCCCCGGCCCCGGAGCGCTGGGGCGACTCCAGGCGTGGAAACGGCCGGGGGCGCACAGGCGGAGACATGTGGGATAACAACAGCTACGATCCGAACAGTCGCCAGGACGAATGGTTTGGCGGCGGTGCGCCTTCCGGTGCGGAGGATGGCAACTTCAGAGGCAGTCGGTGGGGCGGTGCGGGGCAGGGCAGGCAGGTGGAGTGGCAGGGGCGTGATCGCTGGCACAAGGAGTTCAAACCGCAGGAGCAGGGATTCGACCAGAACAGCGGCGGGGTTGGCTGGGAAGAGGATGGGTACGGACAACAGAAAGGCTGGAGGCAGGGAAGGTCTGCACGTCGCGATGGCGGCTTCAATGATGGGGGCTGGGGCGAGAAAGGCCGGCAGGGTGGCGGCTCTTTGGACGGATGGTTTGACGGGACTGGTAATGACGGGCAGGGTGGTGGCGGCTGGGAGGAGGGCTATGGACAGGGTGGCGGTGGTGGGGCGAGGTACATGCCTAGGGAGGCCCCACGCCGCCAGCCACGCAACCCACAGCCAATGCAGGACGACGGGTGGTACAGCGGCAGTGGGCAGTCCACTGTTGCTTACGGTGGTGGGAACGAGGGTGGCGAGTATAGTGGCAACGAAGGTGCGGCGGATTACCAGGGCGGGGCGGATTACCAGGGTGGGGCGGAGTACCAGGGTGGGGCGGATGACGGGGCATCAGGTTGGGACACGCCCGCACCTGCACCGGGGACGGGGTTCTCCGCAATGGCTACGTTTTCAGAGGACGGCATGGCAGACGCGGCATGGCAGGCATCCCGCAGGGGTGGTGGTAGCTGGGAGGAGCAGACAGGTAGCTGGGACGAGGAAGGGAAGGACGCGCCATTCAAGCCAAAGTTTGGTAAAGCGGCGTCTGGTGCCAAGGCTGGCTTTGGAGGATCCACTGACGATTTGGACTTTGGGTTTGAGTCCGGTGGTTGGGCCCCGGAGATGGCGGCCGGTTTGGGTGAAGGACCCCAGCCACGTGCGCCCTCAATAGACGTTTTTGAGTCGCAGGAACCTGTCGAGAAGCGCCGTGGGCGGAAGAAGTCGGTGGTGCCGATTGAGCCGTCGACTGAGGGAGGAGCAGTTCAGATGCCAGAGCAGCAGTCTGGTGTGCCGAGTGATGGGGGCATGGCTGGTGGGCCGGAGGGTGATGTGGTGGTATCCAGCACCAGGCGTCCAAGGTCAAGATCGATGTCCAAGGCAGCAGCGATGGAGGAGGAGGAGGGGGAGGTGGGCGAGGCGGAAATGCCGGAGGAAGGCACTCGCAAGCGGCGAGGAAGGCCGCCATCCAAGAGTGTCTGAGCAGCACGATGTTGCCATTGCTGGGCATCCAGGCCATGATGTGATCCGGTTATCGCTTAAGCGATATCCTGTGGTGTGGCCTGGCCTCTGTGAAAATGCTGCACCTGACAGTGCTGAAACTCTGATGTCCCTCGGCGGCAGCGTATGCATGTTACATGTACTTGCAGCACAAGCTCCGACCGAATCTCATGGTGAACTGCCGTGCTGCTCCAACGCTGGGCCCGATAATGTATTCTAGCAACGCTGACTTGCAAGATCGAGATCAGAATGTTTATTGGCAACATACCGGACCCTACACTGGCAGGTCTTGCGAGATGACAGCCAATCACTCTACAGAACCACCCGGCACACATAATGGATTCTACACCGGCAGCCAAACAACTCCATGGCTGTTTGAACCCCATGGCTGCAGTGGCGCTTGTGTACAATAGGGTCGTGCAAGGTGGTGTGGTGTGGTGTGGTGTGTAAAGCAGATGGGCATGTAAGGCCAGTGCTCTTCATGTGTCGTGGAAAAGCGACAGCCAGCTGGTTAGGCCTTTGCAGTCAGCCGGCTTGGTTAGGCCCTGTCCTAACCGTCCCCTAATCGCCCCAACCCCGGATGCCTAACACTCTCCAATACGCCGCCCCGCTTGCCACCGCCGCTTGCTGGTGCTAGCAACACAATGTCCCTGCACGCACATAGCAGGTACCGGTGGTGGGTATCACACCTTACAAACGGAGTGTGCACGCCGTTTGAAGCCCGCACTTCACAATTCGCTAGGAACCCTTAGTTGGCAGCAGTGCAGGCTAGCACACACCTAAGCCCGAAGTCGTCTTACCGGCTGGGGAGATGTCCTCACGCTCTCCCACAAACAAAGTGCCCCATCCTTGTGGATCACCCAGATGAACATGTCAGCTCCTTGACTGCAATGCACCGTCCGGGCCTGCCAACCTACGCTGCCCTCCTCCTCCAGTGGTTGATGAGCCCGAAGATCTCCAGCAGGAACGCCCATGTTGACGGCCTTACGGTGTACATCCACCTGATGCTTTTATGTGCACTATACTGATGCAGGCAATGTACACAGACTTACATGCGCAATCAGACGAGGAGACCTGATATGCTGACCTAACGACTATCCTAACAACTATCCTAACGACTATCATAACAAGCGACTGATGCAACTGCTGATCATAATCGCATTCAAGCCGAGGTAACAGCCTGCTGTAAGGTCTACGGCGGTTTTCATTTGAAAATGAACACTTAGCGCGTTTTTTCCGCTCGAAAAATGACGTTATGCGGATTCTCAGCAATTGAGCGACCAAGCAGCGGTACATCGCTGTTTGAACGGATTATCAGCGGTTGCGCACAAGCATCTTCCCTGGAAGCGTACTCACAAACCAACCTGGCCAGTGAGATCTTGGTAGGGTTTGCCACCCGAGACTCGCAACGCCTATCAACGTTGTGAGACGCTTCCGCGATTGAAAGAACGCCCTAAGCAATGGTTTGCTTGCATGCTATCTGTTCCACGGCGTCTTGGCTGTGAGAAGCGCGCTTTGTAGGGTTCATGACCAGAGATCGCAACCGGTACATGGTTGATCACAAGCCACAGCAAGAGCAGCAATGCACGGCCCTAGACACCATGCTCGCTCGCTATTTCGCTATGGAGCACGGCCCTGCTCTTTGCTCGGTGCTTCCTGGCCTGAAAGTGCGAATCAGGGTCAGTCAGGGGCGCTGACCCAGCGATGTTCCTGGAGCCAAACCACTCCTCTCACTCAATTCACGCAAACCACTCCAGCAGGTCACACTCACGGCAACGCCTATAGTAACGACGTCAATACGGCGCTGCGTATGGTCAAGTTGGTACGGTGATGGATGGGCTTGCGAACGGTCACATTTCTCGCGCAGTCCACAGTCAGCAGCGACGACTGATGAAACTAGCAAAAAGGTGGGCGGCAACGTCCACCAGATGCAGAAGGCTAGTTGCATCAAGGCCAGCAGTCATTCTCACTCCAAGACGGATCGTTGTATCCTGTTGAAGACATGGTGAGGTCTGTTGCTTGTGCATACAGCCTGGAAGACACACTGCGTGGTCACAGCCAGGGCACAGCCATCCGCCTGTTGCCCTCCTGGCCCGCCCTGTGCGCCACAGACAGTCGCCGCACGGTCAGCAGCCCAGCCTCACCCCACAGCCCATTCTCTCCACAGCAGTCCTCATCTCAGCAAGAATTCTCTGACACCATTATTCCAGCCTCGCCTCGTGTCGGTCGCCATCACATAGCCCATTTAGAGACCCCAACGTTCAGTTGGGAACAACTACATTCCCTGGCAGCAGGCTGGCAAATTCCCAGTCCTTCAGATATCACGGAAGGTGGCATGGCCCTCACGCCCCCTGGCCCAACCCCACCCCTTGGCCACGCTGCTCACGGTCCCATATCCCCACAACCAGCCGCTCAACAAAGTGGCGCATCAATCCTGGCGGCAGATCTACCACTCGTTGAATTACAGGGCTCTGCTTCACAGCCAGCTGATGACCTACAACAACACACTGCAACGCCTACAAGTCAACAACTACATCATCATCCACAGGGCGCCACAGGGACAGCGGACATGCTGCCTTCCCCAGCCATCACTCCCCGGGTTCCCACCCTCCTTCCAGCTGAGGCTGCACAGGGTACCCTGCCGCCACTGGCCCTGGGCCCTCGGGGCCTGGCACTGCCTGCCTTTGCCCTGGGCCTGCCCGCTCGGCCCCTGCTGACCGCTGCATGTCAGGCGCTGGCGGCCTGGGTGCTCACCGGGAGCTTTCCCTTCCCACAGGCAAGCGCATTTCAAGTGGACAGAGCACCTGCACTGTGTCCGTTTTACTGCAGGAGCAGATAGAGGGGGGAAGCGGGCGTGGGCAAACCGGGGATGTAGGGGTGCACGTGGCAGAGCTGAGGCGCTGTGTGACCCAACGGGCCTGTCAGTAGATGAGGCATGGAGTCAGTAGATAAGGCATGGAGTCAGTAGGTAAGGCATGCGGTCAAGTAGATAAGGTATGGTATCGCATCCTGCACAGGTGCTATACACACAGCTGGGTCAAAAAGGACGTCTTCCGCAGTTGTGCGATGTTGTGCAAATCTGCGTTTATGCTGGCGTCCCTCTCACACACGCACTGTGCCTCTCTCTGACCACAGGTTGAGCAGCACACGCCTGACCTGCTGTCAGAGAGTGCAGAGTACCATGAGAAGAAGGCGTGGCTTCACCAGCAGGTGCGACACGTGATGGCAGTGTGGCACCCTGCGCCCACAACACGTGCTGTCTCAATGCTCCCCACATACAGGATCGAGATGCTTGCCTTGGGTCGGATGTCCAGGGTTCATGCTATGGGTCTAACCAACTGTTCCAAAGCTGCAGCGTTGTGCAGATTGTTTCCGTTTCTTTCCTAACCCGTCTGCCCTGAGTACCTTGCTTGACAGCCATGCCCTGCCTTTAGGTCTTGCTGCTGCTGCCATCCGGCACCTTGGACTGCCTGACGGCTGGGCCCCTGGACACCTTCAGTGGCTCCCTTGAGCAGCACTTGAACTGGGATGCGCTGCTCGCCATCTTATCAGACCCTCAAGCAGTGCTCATTCTGCTGGGCTTCAGGTAATGCAAATCGAACTATGGTGTGTTCGGGTCGGAGGTTCGGCAATCGTTTTGAAAGGGCCAACAGAAGGGTGCAAGTTACGACAGTCAAGGAGGGAATTACAGGCATGTGTTCGGATCGCAAACTGCACTAGATGAGTGCAAGCAGCCGATGGAATGCACAAGCCATTTGGAAACATTGCATCCATTCAACTTGCGTCAATCAGCAGCAAAAGCAGGTTCACAAGCACCAACAGGTGTTAGCCAGGGAATGTCTGAGGGAGCTGGAAACATTGCATTTATTCTACTTGCGGTCTATCAGCCTCGCAGAAATGGCAACTGACATGACCCGCTCGTTGGTCCTGACATGACATGTTTGTGTGGTGCAGAATTACCACAGGCACTACACGCGATTTGACAGCGGTGCCGGGGCTTGTGGAGTGCGTTGATGCGTTTGGTGCGCTGCATGCTCCGGCCAGCAAGAGCAAGCTCACAACAGGCAAGGCACCTCATGCACGCTGTCACCTGGGTTTGACACTGACTTTTCAGCTGACTTGGTTCATGCGAAGTCCGTCTCACACCCTTCTTGGAACTTCAGGCACAGCTCTTGCATTTTATCAGGATGCAGGAAGTAGCATGGCATGCAAATAATGTCGGGACTCCCGGAATTCGTGCAAAACTTTTATCGAAATTCTGGATTTTGGACTGAATTAAATCGTAATCCGACCGGATTGTCGAACCTTGTCTACCATGTACTCAAACCAGTAAACCATTAGCTATACAGCAATCAATCTGCAGCTAGCTGTGCAGGGCACATGCACGTGCACTTGGGCTCCTCTGCAGGCATCCTACTGTTTTTTCTGCTGGTGTGCATACCTGGCGTCACGCCTGGTATGGCTGCACACGCAGGTGCACGGGCGCTGAGCAAGCACTGTCACCGGGACAGCAGCGCTTTCTGGGGAGACCCCAGGGGTGTGTGAAAACCTTTGCTACGGGCATGGAGCACTAGCTTGAACACACACCGTTGTTGCTGGTTGGTATTGGCGTGAGAAAGTCAGTGGCTGCGTGTCATTGAGTTGACACATCGTTCATGGCGGTGGGTTGAAAGGGCAGCATCTGGGCTTCCTTGCTCGTGGCAAGCTGTGATGGCACATATCACAGATATGTTGTCAGTATAGTGACAAGCAGCTTAGACTCAGATCGGCAAATTGCTGGTGGCAAGCATCAGGAATTGCTCACCCTGCCAACGGCACGTTTATGGTGCTGGCTTGAGTGAGCATGAATGCATGCCACTGCTGCGCGTGACAGGCCCAGAGAGGGTGAAGAACGGGCTGGCTGCGGACGTGCTTTTGCGGTTGCTCCGAGGGGCCGTGTGGGTGAACCTGCACTACCTGCCGCCTGACAAGCATGTGCTGGAGCTGAGAGTACAGCAGGTACGACTCACAAATGGTCATGTGACTGCTTAGATACCAAGCGTCCAGAGATGTCCATCGACACTCATGTACGGGAGCTGCGAGTACAGCTGCTCACACGTTTTAGCATTCATTCATTCATTCATTCATTCATCCATTCATCCATTCATTCCTGTTCAGAGCACGAAAAGAGCATATATTTTCTGCGTTGACAGTAGTCGCTTTCATTATTGTGTGTCTTCCCGCAGGGGTATGGCGCACGATGGGAGGTGTGCAACCTTCTCTCTGGCCCGTCTGGTGCCGCCGCATCACCCCTTGCACCTCACACAGTGCATACAGTTCAAGTGGCAGTGAGCACTGCTGCCCCTGGGCAGGATGATCCCAGTACGGCTCCTGACAATGCACGGCCCAGCAGCATGCCCGGCTCAGATGGGCAAGGATTGCCGCTGAGGCTGCCACCGGCCACAGCTGGGGTCGCCTCTCAGGTCTGGACTTCACCCGCTGGCTCAGCAAGCTCTGGAGGTGGTTGTACACAGTTGTCAGTGAAATTCAGGTGAGCTGGGTGGCCGATTGATTGACAACCTATGAGTTGCCGACAGTCATGTCTGGTGGCGCTGTTACGTGGCAATAATCAGGCACTTCGTCAGCGCGTCTGAACCCTGCAAACCTGCCCTGCACCCTTTGCCTGAACCCATTCAACAGAGAGTGAGATGTAATCGGGCGATCACATGTGCTGCAGCTGGACAACACTCATTGTTTAGATTCAAACCAGTTACCCGAGGTTGCCTGTGCAGAGGATTTCTTGAGCCGCAATTGCCGGATGGACACGAGCTGGGCTGGCGGCATTGAAAATTCCAGCCCAGGCCGCGTTTGTTCGCTGAGCAATCATGCAGAAACTCGACTGTTGCCCTGGCTCCCGCAAGCCCACCACTGGTATTATACCATTACCGATCAAGTTGATTGTTGTGTTCAATGTGCAGTGTAGTTTTGGTATTGTTTGCATTCAAGTAACTGACTTCTGACTTTTGTTATCCATGACCGTTCAGACATTACAAGGAGTGGGTTCACACCAGGAGTAGCTGACGGACTAGTGAACCATAGCATCGGTTCGTCACAACACAAATGCGTACCCGCCTTACTGAGCCCCATCGAGTCCCTCTTCACTCAAGTGGTGACCACGAGTTTGGTTCTTGTTTTATAAAGCCGCGGCACCAAGTTACAGAGCAGGCAGCGCTAGCGTGATGTGTTCCGGGCTCTTCCACTTCCCTGACCTCATTCGTGAATTGTCTGGTGATTTGGTGCTTGTGGCCTCTTTTTCACAAGTATGCTGAAGCAGCCAGGTAGCTCATTGTCCAATCTGTTCAGAACAGTGCCCAAGGGCCTGGAATCAGTTAGCTAAAGGCAACTGGCTTGCAATGAATTAGCCATTGCAAACATCCACATCAAATCTCAAATATTCAAATCCAAATGCTTACGGGGACGTATGTGGAAATGCAACGGTTCCGCAACAGCAACAATCCGATGTTCTCCGAGTATGAAGCTGGTCACGTGGGTGTGGTTACGTCACAGGCAAAGAGGTCATGCTTAGATAGCTTGTGAGGAGGGAGGTAATAGGAAAACATGGTGTCCTTTCCGATCCGCAGTAAACAGCGCTCGCAACAAAAATCCGAACAAAGTCACTTCCTCTTCAACTATCTTGGTTCCGCTGACGGTTCGGTAGCGGTTTCACAAGTGGTCACCCAGCGTCAAGCAGCTGGTTGCAGCACAGGGCAGTCCAAAGAGACAGCTGGTATGGTTTCCAATGTTGTCCGGCCAGTTTCCGATCGTTATCAAATGAGTTTAGGCCAGCATGGTGACCAGCAGGATGGCTGACACAAATGCCAGGGCCATGTGCAGTGCGCTGTTACGTGTGGTGGTAGCAAAGGAGCCGGGAGGTGGTGGGGGGCGGGTTACTGGTGTGCCAGTTGCGCCGGGGGGTGGTGGTGGTGAGGAGGCAATGGGCTCCAAAGATGAACCGGAAGACTCCTCCATGGAGCTCTCTCCTGAAGACTCCTCACCAGACAGCTCTGCGGACATTTCTGCGGACGTTTCTGTGGAGGTTTCTGCAGGGGGGGACTGTGTTGGCACCGGTGTGAAGGTTGCCTGCAAAAGCATCAGCGCGCAACTTGTCTGCAAGCTTGTCCACACTAATTCATAACATCAGACACTGGTCGGAGCTCACCCGCACAGCAACAACTTCTCGATTTCTACAGTCCTATGCTCAATTGCCTTGAATATATCTTAACTGAATGCCAGAAAAATCATGATCACTTCAAGGCCTGATGCCGGGCTCTGCGGTTGTACACCCACCCAACCCAGGCCAAGTTCCAGGGTCCCCATAGCGCAACTCTGATGCAAGGTTTGTTTTTGGTGCATTAACAATAACTTGCCCAATGTGTTTGGTCATTGCTATTGATGGTACCTGGTCCATACGCTATGATTGCATCGCACACAAAGACTAGGCGGGGACTTACCGAGCACTGGTTGACCTGGCCAGTGACGCACCGCCGCACCAGGGAGTTCCTGCACACATGGACACACCAACACCAATGAAGGGAGCAGATTGAATGGCCACTGAGCTAGCGCTGTGCTGTGGGCTCATGTGTTAAAGCATTCAACGGGAACAAAATGTGCACAATGCAACAAGAGGTGGGCAGCGAGCCAAGCAGGCATTTCAGGCACCCTTCTCACGCCCTGTGTGTATGGTGGAATGCATGCCAGTTGCTTCGCGACGTGATGAAGCATCAGGTGAGCAGAAGCCGGCAACGCCAAGTGCATGCAGAGGTTGGAGATGGTACTGCACTGGCAAGTGCAGGGGATGAGCATACGCACGGCAACAACTGACAGACGTATCCCAGCTTGCCACTCACAGTGCGTCGTAGATGGCCTTGAGGTTATCGACCTGGTCGGCTGGCACAGTGGTGTTAGGCAGCTGAGCAGAGCAGAGGCCAGTGAGCAGCTGGCCGGGGCACACCGCAGTCTGCAAGCAAGCCAAGGGCCAACACAGCACAACTTGATTTCCAAGCAGTACTGACCGGGTGCATCATGTGCTGGTCAGGTCACTTCCAACAGCAGGCGATCATGAAAAAGGGTGCATGGTAAGCTGTGGAGCGAGTCAGCCGGAACAATACCAGGCGATCATTGAGGGTGTGTGGTGGGCAATATGGAGCGGGCTGCAGCATGTACCGTCAATGTTATTGCAGACCTGGCCACGCATGACATGAACATGGTCATCAATATGTAAGAGGACCAAGGTTGGACTCTTACATTTTGCGAACTTCACTGCAGAGCAGACATGTCGTAAGAAACGGTTTCTAGTCACGTGGGCTGAGCATTCACCTCAGGAGCCATTGCAAGCTTTGTCAGAGCGTCGGCGCATGCAGGCTCGCAGCAGCCCTCGGCCTTTGTCAGATCCTGCCAGGCAGCGGACAACAGAGAGCAGCAAACTGAGCTACTTTACAAACACAATGTGCGTCCCCGTGCATGGGACATGCATGACGTGCATCCTGAATTCTGGTGGGTGGGTCCAGGCTGTTATCACGTCCCAAGGTACAGGTATAGTAGGTGCTCTTTGTGCCCACGACTCGTGCATGTTATGGCATGCACGTAGCTGTGAGATCTAATCCTTTCACACCTCGGCATGGTTCAGCCCATCTGCAGTTATGCCGGTTCTGTGTGGGTTTGGGCATGACAGCAGAAGAGTGGTGGCCGGGGGGGCAGGATTTGACAGGGGGTTGTTAACATGGGGTGCGCGGTGGGGTGCGCGGCATGGCAAGGCGAGTAGTTCTTACCGCTTGACATGTTGGCAGCTCCTTGATCGCGGCGTTGATGCAAACGCTGGAGAGGCCCAGGGTCTCCTGACCACCTTGAGGAGTGGCCAACCAGATACCCGCGCTTACCAATTGGGCTGCAAGGGCAGACAGATGACAAGGACACTTTGGCTGTGAAATGGCCTTCTGGCCAGCTTGTTGAATACGTCATGACAGCAGTGAACCTTTTGTTTTACTGGCATTGTCCAAGGTCAGCACAATGGGGCCGGGTGCAGGGCCATGGAACTGACGCGATGCAATTCCGACGAAGGGCCACGCTCTCAATGCTTGAACCGCTGTGAAAACAATCAGAGCTATGATCTGCACTCGCTGGGCAGCCGGCTGTGGTGAAGCCAGGTGGAACATGGGGCAACGGCAAGGTACCGGTGAGTTTTCTGGGCCCCTTTTCTGGTCTCCCCCCCACCCACCATGCCCCCATCAACCCGTCCGCTCACCTTCAGTAACGTTGCCGATGACCGTCTCAATCTCACAGTTCTCTGCGGCAAGCGAGTTTCAGCACTGTTGAAACGCGGCGTGCAAAAAAGGTCAACTCGGGCTCAAACGGAAATGAGGCCGTGCGGATGCTGCCCAGCAATCGCAGTGGAGCAGTGGAGCAGTTTGGCTTGCCTCCTTGGTGTTCAGGCCTACCTTTGTTAGCCTGTCATCTCACCTGGAAGAGCCACTGCTGGATAGGTGTTTTGAGCGGCGGCTAACCCAGCGAACGCCAAAGCAAGGAGGAGGACTTTGAACATTTTTAAGGTTGTGCGAAGCTACCAAGACCGAGGCGACTGGGGAACCAAGGTCTGCCGTGCCTCGAGGCCGGCGCTGCCTATTCTCCACTTGACCGGCTAAAAGTGCTGGAAACGTGCAGATCCTTGAGAACACAGAAATGTAGGATGTCCTAGGATGCAGGCCACTTACAGCTGTGCTTAAATAATGTGGCGTTATGTATCTGTTTGTTGTTTGGCATAATCTATTGCCCATTGGTGTCAATTCAAAATGGAGGTTAGGACAGGCAACTGCCCGGTATCTGCGACCGTTGGATTCTGGAAGGTTCTGTACAGGTGATCAAAGGCATTTGGGTCAGACAACCACACTCATCCCCGCCACTGTGCCCTTGTTGATCAGTTAGCGCATGAGGCATGCAGACACAAAGCTGAGGTCTTCTGTGTAATGACAAGTGAAGTCGTCGCTCCTAGTTGTGGTTTGGGCCTAGAAGGCCTGCCAGGGTCGCGGTGTGGGCCTATGCAGGCGATCAAGCGCGCAATCCGGATTCCCCGCACCTTGCGGATCTCAGAAAACCTAATCGGCAGGCAACATTTTCCGGAAGCTAAGCGTCGAGACTTGAACCTTCGCCACACTCTTTATAAGGGGAGACTTGTACGCCCTTCCGAGCCTAAAACAAGGCAGAGATGGCCGAGGATGGCCGGTAGGATCTATCTTGATCATGTCACACATTTCATGTGTCCTTTCAGTGGCGGGGGTGACCTTACGCTAGAGTGCATAAAGCAAGCTGGCCTGTGACAGTTCGCCCCATTAACTGATGTACTTGAGTACCTGGTCATGAGTTTGCCCCTTTCGTATCGTCACCTTGAGTCCCTTGCCACGCCAGTTGGCTGTAGTCTTCATCATAATCATTACATGGCTTATCGTGGTTCAACCCACGGTACTGTAGAACCAACCAGCTAGGCGCTCAGCAGCAGCCAACATCACTACCCTAAACCAAGCATGGCCACTCCGTTCAGACCCCACTGCCCCAGCCACACCTCCACCAACCCCTAAGGATGGTTTGGCGATGGCATGGCTGGCTACAGTCAATTCTGCAATTGCTCAGTTCCGTCGGGCCCTTGCTGCTGTGTGGCGCCACCCCTGCGCCTACAAACTCGAGGAGACCATTCCTGGGGCGCGCGCCAGACCCTGGACATGCCCTTGCTCCCATGTCCCCGCTCCCATCAACCGGCCGGCAGCATACCTTCTGGGACTGCCCAGTAGCAGTGGCGATTCGATTGCAGAAGTCCGCCGCTCCCGGTATGCCAGACGTGCCTCAAGCAGCGTCGTGGCTCCTGCAGCCCCCAGCTCCACTCAGCCCAGCAGTTTGGACCCTCGTCTGCCTGTCAGCCCAAGACGCTATGAGTTTTGGGCGCCGGTATCTCTGGGCTGGCCAGCTACCGGCCCCTGGCCAGCGCTTGGCAGGGCCAAAAAAAGATGTTTGCCAGTTCTGGGACAGTTTACAAGGACTGCACTGGAACCAGTGTGGCAACAGGGGACAACCGCTCGGCTCTTGTAAGTGTGACTCGGCCTTACGACCTGTGGGCCATAGGACCAGTAGGGCAGCCACGTAAGTATTGCTCCAAGTGCAAGCGCCAGTTGTCCCTGAACTACTTCACCACAATAGACGGCACACCTCTCTTGGAGTGGTGGAAATCCAACCAGCTGCCCCAGTAGCAACACCACAGTGTGGGCCATGCAAAATGTCCCAGTACGTCTGTTGTAGCAGTGTTAGCAAACACAGCCGTGGCTCGTTTTTGGCACAACCTGCAGGATTTTGTGCTTGCTCCCCATGTGCCACCCACAGCTTGGCTGACCATGCTGTGACCATCCCTTTTTGTTCCTGCCCGATGGCCGGCATGCTCTCAGGCTGCCGGCATCCTAGGATCTGTTAGGCCCCTGCGCAGTCGCCAACTCAGGCCCAGTCTTTGTTGCCGTCCTTTGTTTCCGTGCATGTATGCCGACAGTTCCTGTACCTATCTGACCATAAGCTTGTGTTGAGCGCAGCAGCCCTGCTGCCACATCAGATGAAGGTTCAGAGCTCAGTCGAAGGCCAAGATCTTGTTCATTGTCAGTAAAACCTGGCTATCGTCAAACTCAGCCCGTTGGGACAAAGTCATGTGTCTGATAGATTGAATGGTGGCTGGCCGTACCCTGACGGAAATCTTTCCTTACTTGGCATTACAATCATGGTATCACATTCATATGTACATCAATTACATCAGAGGGCCCACATAAAATAAAGAAGCTTGCCAGTTCTGGGACAATTCTTGTAGGTCGTGACTGAAAGGTTGGTGATTTGTGGTGACCCAGTCATGACTAGGGTCTGTGAGCCTGGGATGTGCCCACGGGATACCCGACCTTTCAGTCACACCCCACAAGAATTGTCCCAGAACTGGCAAACTTTTTTTTGGCACTGAACGTGACGATGCTGTATACCGTCCTAACCAACTCTGAGCAACAGAAGGCAACACCAGGGCGCATGGTGCACGTGGACAACCCTAATGTAATCAATATGCATACAAGAACGCAGAAGTTAAAGCGCTGAGGGCAAAAGAAGGCCAACTGACTGACTGGCAGGATTCAAGCAGGCAAAAAGTTATAAACAAAGGACGGGCACCAAAGTCCGGGCCTGAGTTGACAACTGGGACCAAGCCTGGTAGTGGCTAGGATGGCTGACAGGCAGCGGTCAGACGGGCAAAGCTAGAAACAAACGCTTCATTGAGTAAGCGAAGCTTTATAAAATGTAGCATCAGGAATCAAGCCCGAGCATACAGCACAAACTTCAATCTGGACCACCCGTCACAGGCAAACGTTGTGAACTGGTCACAGAGTGCCGCCTGTCTGCACGGAACACATTCTATCTCAGCAAGATGTCATTTCTACTATGGACATGTTGCTGCAAGTCAGAAGTGCCATGCCAACATCATGTACCATTTACCATTGATCAATAGTCTCAACACATGATTGGCATGACATGATTGGCCGCTGCTGGTATAGTTCTTGGATAGGCGGGCAGGCAGCAGTGCATGCCCTGCTGATGTCCAACATTGAGATGTGTTGCAATTGGCGATCAATATGCAATCAATACGCTACACCTGCACTTGCGCATCCTTGCCGTAGCCAACCCAAGCAATGCAGTCAATGCCAGTGGAGGGGCGTCTCGCCACTATAAATCTTAGTAAAGCCAGCGACAGTCGATATTTACACTACTGTGAAAAGCAACATCTAGTAATGCACTGATCTGTAATTGTGGTAGTGGTGGTGTGTAATTGTGCGGCGTCAGGCACAGTGTCCCAATCGGTGTCATATCACCAACACAACAACGATGTCCCACAATGCTATACAGGCTGTGTAGTCAGCAGCAACAGTAGGCGTGCGAATTTAAGTAGGCATGCGAATCCTGCAAAGCCCCACTGCTCCAGTGCTTGATTTCCCACACTCCCTCTGGCGTTTGTACCATCCTCCCCCAGTGGGCAACGTTGTCAGGTCACAACCTGCAATCTGTCACATGCTCTGGCCCTGGCAACAAAATCCAAGGGCTGGTGGTCACTGATACGAGCCTGGCAATACTCTTACCTTTACAACCCAATAAATACCCCCAGCCTGCCCAATCACCAGGTCGGTGAAAACCTTCTCAGAAATTAATCAATCGTTGTAGAGGCTTTCCAATGATCAGCGGATGCAATGCCATCCGATTCCACTAAACGTCGAATTCCGAACAATCCCATCCATGTCCTGGCTGCCTTGCAAAGGTGATGATCACAACGCATTCACTTTTCTTAACCTTATTTTTGCAATGGAAGCGCCTTTACCCATAGGTATGGGCTGAAAGCTGAGTGTGCTTCCTGAAAGCTGAGTGTGCGCGCCTGCCCCACAACTCCCCTCAGCTCTGCCAAGCTGGACCGCCATTCAGACCACTGACTGCCCGGCTCATTTGAGCATTCGATGCGCCACTCGGAGCACCTGCCAGCGTGTTTTGGCCGTACCCATACGCCTGGGACAGCGCACACAAGACGCGGTGCGCCATCCTTGCATTGGGCCGTTTTCCATCCGTCTGCTGCCAGCAGCTGTTGATCAGCGCCAGCAGTGCGGGGAACCCGGCAAGCGTGGCCGGCAGTTCCGGCCCCTGGGAGGGGTCACTGGGCCTGTCGTCCAGGTTGTACGCCTTCAGCAGGGCTGGCAAGGCGTCTTTATCAGATAGGTCGACTTCAGGCTCAACTATGTCAGAGACGGTTCCTTCGAGGTTGGGCCGCTTGTGATTGATCACCTGCAAAGGGTTGGGTCACACACAATGATTACGTCAGAGGGTAGGTGTGATGCATTTGAGAACTTAGTATTGCCCCAAGGACAAAGCAACCTTGGCTGATGCCCCTTTGGCGATGCATGCATTCACTGATGGGTACGTACGTGATGTATACATACATGATGGTTGCATCAGGAGGGCCTTCGTGCGCAAACCTTGGCAAGCCAAATGGTTGGTGCAACGCATGTGAGGAGCTGATAGTGTTCCAAGGGCCAAAGCCCCCTCGGCTGGTGCCCTTGAGGGGGCCATGGTGCAGAGGCAAGGAGCTGAGCAGCCACTGCCTTAACAATCAGCATGAGGAGCGCACAGCGGGTGGAGCACGTGATCGCTGGCTTTTCTTCTGGTTGGAAGCGATTGACTGCACATACTGTGTCAACACACAGGCCACGTGATGATGATGATAATGATGATGATCACTAGGAGTGACTTACAGCAGCCACGATTTGCGCGTCCGACAGGTCAGTCCAGGGCATCTGGGAGGTGGCCATCTCCCAGCACAGCATGCCCAGACTGCAGAGCACACAGGGCAACGCCAGGTACCGCTTGAATCAAGCACACAAGATACAGAGCCAGGCAAGGGTTGCACACCGGGCGTTCATTCCCTAGCAACACATACCAGCATCTGCACTCTTTCCAGGACACCACCAGTTGTTGCATTTGATGGTTGGGATCTGTCCATGATATCGCAGTTTGTGCGAAGACTTCAGTGGTTGAGTGATGTCATGGCTGCACCTCGACACCGGCAGTCATTGCATGATGTCATGGCTTCCAGCCTTTGGATCTTGCCATGGCACCACCATCTGGTGGATATTATCAAACGTTCAATTTGCCACACCTGTATATGTCCACTTTGTTGGTGACCGGATCGGACTCCGGTGTGCGGCCGCTGTAGTGCCCCAGCAGCAGCTCGGGCGCCATGTAGCGCAGCGTGCCCACGCCCAGGGTGCCTGCATGAGATTGTCACGAACAGATGATCAAAACAGCTTCAGCTAGCATGAGACATGCAGATGCTCAACATGCTCAAAGAGGCAGGCAACACAACTGTGCTGCTGCTGAGTAATCGAATACATGTGCAAGCATACAGCATACAGAAAAAGCTACTCAGTCAACTTAAGGCAGATCAGACAGTCAGTCTTCCGAGAGGCCGATCAAACTCCCACAATTCTGTGTGCATGCTCTAGGCCTACTCCACCGCACCTGTGTGCACGGTGGTGTTGCTGTGCCACCTGTAGACATGCCAGGGCAAGCGTATTGTCAGTCAATGGATCGAGTCCAAAGAGGCTTGAATACAGGGAGCCAGGGAAATGGCCAGTGCGCCTTGCTGGCGACTCCAGCAAAACTGCCACAAAGGATACTCCTATGCATGTAATGTCCTTGGTGTCTCACACAAGCAGACAACCTCCTCAGCCCTGTTTGCCCTTTTCTGGGAACTGAATGTCTGAAGTGGTGCGGCTCACCTAGCCAGACCAAAGTCGCTGATCTTGCACCGGCCATGGCTGTTGATCAGGATGTTGGACGGTTTAAGATCTGCAGGGAGTGGTGGCAAAACCAGGATTGCTCAGTTGGCAGAGAGGCAACGACATGCACTAGCTTGGCAGGTTCATGTCAATCAGAACTGCCAAGATAACATGCGACCATGCATCCCTGTTCGGCTGGTCATGTTAAGGCGAGCCCTCAGCTGAGCTGGAGCCGTGTGCTGCACGTACCACGATGCACAATGCGTGCGACTGCCTTGCCCTCATCGTCCCCCTCGTCGTCATCCTGCATTGCGCTGACCCTCTTGAAATGTAGTGTATCGTCGTTATTGTCCACTGTCGCTGGCTCGAGCATCAATGTCGGGTGCGTGGGTAATGCCATAACGGCCGGTCGGCGATGAAGATAGGCGAGGCCAGCGGCGACGTCTGCCGCAAGTTGAAGCACCTGAGCGTTTGGACATGCCGCAAAGCGCATGTTGTGGTAAGAGTTCTTATACGTTCGCAGCATGCAGAGCCATGCCGAAGCGGTATGGTCTCTGCGATCAGTCATCCAGTTGCTCGGCTGTTCACGGAGCGCCACTGTTCCTGTGCCTTGTCGCCCTGTCTTGTCCCTATATCCCTGTGTGCCTTGTTGCCGTGCTGTAACACTATAACAGGTGCCCGTAGCAGCCCCGTTGCTTAACAAGTGCCCTGACGCACAAGTTAGCCCATGTGCTACCCTGCCGCACCTCAATCATCGTCAAGCAGTTGTAAGTTGGGTTGATGTTCCCTGTGACAGGAGCGCCACTGGCCTGCTTGGGAATCACGAGCGTCGACCGCTGCGTTCCCCGCGCCCGCACACCACCGCCCGCCGCCAGCGCAGCTGCCTGCTGTTGATCCCATGGCGATAGATATGCGGAGGCAGCAGGAGCCACAGCATCCTCTGGCACAGCCATGGCAATACCAGTCGCTGAAACAACTTCGGACAAGTCACCCTTGTCAAGTGGCAAGGATTTTGATCGGTCCGTGGAGACGTGCTTGGGGGAGACGACGCTCTTGCCATTGCCGAGGCCGGACGAGTTTAGTGATGTTTTGGATTCAATGCGCGTCGCCAGGTTCGCGGATGCAGACAGGGAAGGTGACAGAGAGGAGGTGCCTGGGGGACGCCTGTAGAGGCGATCTTTGAGGGTGCCTGGGCAGAGCTCCATGATGATGCATGCGGTGGGCAGCTCCAGGCAGAAGCCATACGTGCGGACCACATTGGGGTGCCTGCATGCAAGATACGCCATTCTGTTGTCTTTGTACAGCCAGGTTGATGCGCGCAATGTGCACAAGGAACGTGTTCCCTCAAGGGACACATGAACTCATTTGCACCTGGCAAGGGCGCAGGAATATGCAATACAGCACGTAGCTCAAGCTGGAGCACATGTACGGCAAATTGAGATGGGATGAGTGTCAATTCTTCACAAGCGAACCTGGTACTGTTCATGTGTGGCATCTGAGCAAAGCAAAGCCAGCCAGTTGTCATACGACATGTAATCCATACAAGCAGCAAGATTCTCGTGCTCAATTGCTCTGCATTGCGCAGCAGTATCGAGTTTGAAGGCATGCATGGCACACACCTGACGCTTGCGAGTACTGCAGCTTCATAGCAAAAGGCCTCGTATACCGAAGGGTCCGCCTCATACGGATCCTTCAGCAATTTGATGGCCAGCAGGGCATTGGGGCCGAAACGACTGGGCCACTGGCACTTAAAGACACATGCTGTTGCACCTGCACATAGGGTCATAGACATGCTGAGGTGAAAGAGTGATCCTGTACAGGCATGTGAGGCAACCATGTAAGGCATGCATGGCGCATCGGAGCCTGCTCAGGCAGTGCGCCTACACACCAGGCATAGGCGTGCTGAGGTGAAGCAGTGATCACATGTGAGGCGTTGCACATGCATGAAGCATCGCAACTCAAAGGTGCCTGCCTGGACCATCATGGAGGGTTTGAGGAGGTTGCCTTGACACAGCAATGGCCCCATGTCGCAATGGCCAGAAAGCTCGCCTAGTAACCTCTTGCTCAGCCCACCTCTGCCCAGCAGACCAGATTTGAGCAACTTGATCTGCTTGACGACATCCGTACGTGTGAGGCGGATGATCGGGCTGAGCCCATGCGCGACTGATGCGTCCAGGGTCAGATCATTGATGCCTGCTTCCACTCCAGGTGTTGGCCCATCCGAGGGCAGGTCGGTCCAGCTGTACTGGGGCGCGGTGCAGCGAACAAATTGATCACCTGTGCAGCGCAGAGCAACAAAGGAAACGAGGCAAGTTGGAAAACAGGCCACCTATCAAAAATGGAACGCGTTGAAAGCACGGTCGTGCTGGTGTCCAAGACACGGAGTGCCATGCAACGTGATCTGCTTGCAATACCGAGGGCCAAGGTGATGCACCCGGCTACCAGCTTGCAAGGCTCAGGTTTACAACATGCAGTGCTGCCCGCAACCCGTTGCGCTGTCACTCGCAACGCTTGATTCTTCGCCGCACGCGCTTGCTTACTTACCATATACAAAACCCTGGACGGAGATGGGTGACTTTGTAATTCCGCCTGCGGGACCAGGCTGCTCCCTTGCGGCTGCTCCGCGCCCGTTGCGCCCACTCCCGTAGCGAGGAAGACCATCCGATGTGCGCTTGCTTCGCTTGCCAGTGGATCCCTGATTGGTGAGGCGCTGCTTCTCCTGCTTGCTGGAGGATTTGTACCTGCGCCAGACAAAGAATGCGATGCCGACCCCCAACAATATCGCTCCTACCACCGCGCCGGCCACCGCGCCCCCAACAACCGCCAGATCTGGACTGTCACCTGCGTGGTCAGCACAGCGGAGAAGCTTCTTCATCTTTTACCTTCGTACAGCTGTATCTATGTCTGCATAGCTGTGAGCACCATGCATGTGTGTACCACGTCAGCAACACCAGCTGAACACTGAACACCAGCTGAACAGCTGGGTACTTTTATCTTTGTGCACTGCTTGTACTGCTATGCACCCAGCTGCTCATACACATGCAATAATCAACCCTTGACAACAACGAATGCTGCTACGTACCTCCAGAGGACGCCGGCGCTGCCCCAGGCAAATCCCCGGAAGGAGACGTTGGATCGACAATCAGTGCCGCAGGGCTGGGCGCGCTGGACCCGCATTTCAGTGGAGATTTCGTGATCACTCCATCGAGCACGTGCAGGATTGACTGCATGCAAGACACGGCAGCACAAATCACAAGCTTGCACCCTGCCCGGGTCAGGTCAGCTTCTGAGGGCCCCAGCCTGTATCTGCGCAAGCGCTTAATTGGCATACCTCTGCGCATGCATCTGTTCAGGACCAGCCAGTTTTTGGCTGTTTGCGCAGAAATCACGTACCTTTCCGGCCCATACATTGCTCAGATTGTTGATTACTGCTTGCCCACCAATGGAGACAGCAGGACTGCATCAACAGGCGGCAAAGAACTGATTATGGATAAGCGACAAAGAAAGTTCATGCCTCTGGCATCATACGAGTGCTTTGCGTTGGTTGCTGAACAGCGGGGCCTGACTGGCTGGCTTTCTTGAAACCCAGTAACATGCTGCAGGGCCAAGCTAGACAGAATGCTAGAATCAGCCCAACTGGCGAGCAGCGGCGGACGCCTGTTGAATCACAACATGCCATTGTGTTGGGAGAACCCGTGGCCAGCATGCCATTGCAACACGTTCAATGACGCTGCCAAGACTGACAAGCCTAAAGCCGTGCATACCCAACATCCACGGGTAATCTACGGATTTGGTTCAGTGGTTGCATCATTCATGTCTGCACCTGAGCTACACACCACCCAAAACGAAATGCGAAATCCGAACCAAAGTCGCATCTGTTGAGCTTTCAACCCTCCCACCAAGCTCCACTGCCCACTGTCTCCCCACAGACCGTCCTTTGCCCAGCACCCACCCTCCGGCGCCGCCCACAGACGTGATGAGCACATCGCCACTTCCAGAGGGTACCTGTGTATGCAACATTGTACATCGTATGTTGACAGCAGGGAAGCCGCCACAGGACACGGAAAGCAATGGGCAGCGCCCCGGCCTACCCTGTGCAAGGAATCAAAACGAACACAGGGAACAAAGCGGGCAAGACAGGCGAACTAAAACAATACAAGCCGCCTAGGCTGATGTACAGTGCCTTGGGTCTGCATGTCGGGCAACTTGCCAAATAAACAAACAACGGAAAAGAAGGAGGTACCTGGCCAGAGCTTGGGAAGTTGCGCAGTGCCCACGGCTGGCCAGGCAGGACGTGTTCCTGAATCAATGTGCGCGCTGCTGGTGAGCCCTTGAGGGCAGTCACAGACGACCCCAAGCATGTGAAGTACTTCCTGCACTCATACAGTTAACCAATCAGAACAGTCACAAGAGATAGAAGCTAGACCGTTGACTAACTAGGTGCATGCGAAACTGATCACTGCACGCAATGAGGTTCACATACACGCGACCAGCAATGAAGCTTCACCAAGACCGAGAACAGTGTTTGGAACTGTAAGCACGGGACCAGCACATCTGCTGCTCTGTTTGTTTTAGCGACCTCATCCTAGGCAGTCCCTAGCATCATGCGACTCATGTTGGCCTCTACTTCTGTGTAGTGCACGTTGATCCCATGCGCTTAGTGCTGCAGATCACTCACTGCATGGCCAGGTTGGTCGCTGATCGTAGGTGATGACGTCCAGGCGACATGCGTGCAACAAGGGTAACACAGGGTAAGCAAGGGCGTTGGTAAAACACGACCCGAACCACTGCTGATGGATCGCACTTCTTGATTGCACTGTGCACAGACAGAACAGGGAAACCGCCCTACAGCTAGACATTCATATTGTCATTTGAACCACTGTTGAGATGACTTTGTCCAGTGTGACGCAATCTGTGCCCAAATCCAGGGAACTGCGCTACAGCACTACTGCGTCTCAAGACTCAAAAGACAAATGAACTCAAAGTCAATCAACATGAGTCAATTGGCTAGATGGTCGACTTACGGACAAGCATGGTAATAGCCTGGTCAGGATCCATGGTTGTGTTCGCCATGATTGGATCAGCCGCAACCAGCATAGCCCACGTGCCAAACACCTGCATGTGGCGACAGATCATCTTGATGAGATTGCTGGAGACGTAGACAGAATGACACACGCCTGTGCTTGCAATGCATCTTGCCGCACAAAGTCCAGGCCATAGAACGGCAGAAAAGTTGATCATGCAGCGCTGCCCTTATAAGGCAGTTGTAGCAGCAGCCACAGGCAACAACTTGCTGTATACAACAGCCGCACACCACGCCCACGCCCAATGAGTAAACAGCCAGTCCCGGGCACACCAGTCTGATGCGCTGATGTCTGGGTTATCAACCAGCAGAGAATCTGACACGGACGTTCGTTATGTTTTAGTCTTGCCGTGTTTTGGTGTCTCTTGGCACATAGTGTAGACCGAGAGCTTTGTTGGCTGCTTCAGTTGTCATGTGTGCAGTTGTCATGTGCAAGGGTTCTGGCTCTGTAAATTGGTGTAACCTAACCCGAAGAACCTAACCTAACCCTAACCCTAACCCTAACCCTGCCATGGACAGGGTCATTGCTGTCAAGGGGTTGAGAAATTTTATAGTTTTCCAGAACCAGGCATCAACGCCAAACTCCGGGGGTTTCGTGAACCGGGTAATCGTGACCCACCTGCGGATCTAGGTTGGCCAGTGCCTGTTGTATGGTGAGCCCGGGCAGGGTCCTGTTGTTGATCACCCGCTGGCTGGGCGGGAGGATCAGGTTGCTGACCAGGTACACACGAGACTGCACGTGACACGCAACTCAGTATGGCATGCAACGCAACCATACGTGGTATGGGGGGATGTGGAAAAGAGCACAGGCACTACAGAGAACCTGATGCGACCTGACTAAGCCCTTGCGAACTAGCTCCAACTGTGAACAAAGCGCTAGAGCTGATACCGAATTGCTGGCCGAGACTGGTTGTCTAGGTGTAGGAAGCTGCAGTGGCAGGACCATACTTCTAGATCATATTGTGGTTATAAAGCGGTTGTGTGTGGTTGTGTGTGGTCATAAAGCGGTGTCTTGCTGCTTCACTTCCAAGGCGCCGCCTCAGCTGTCTGTCTGCCAATCACCAGGACGATGATGTCGGTCCGCCGGCTTTGAACCGCTCGTCGCATGCTGCCCTGTGTTGCAATGCAGTACATGCAACAGAAGGTCCTGCCCTACCTGCCCTGCGACGTAGGATCGGGCGGGGTTGAACTGTGCCCCGGGCGCCAACCCCAGTGCAACTGCCTGGTTCCTGCATACATGCACACATGCACACATGGGGGTTCGACTGAGGACTTGTCCGAGGTTGTCGCTACAACCACATATAATTGTGGGCAGTTGCAAACACATTCCAGCACTGGGTACCAGGCTGCTTGTGCGTGGATTTGGCTGCCCGGATCAGGTGCCTGTCCACCACAACCGCACATCAGGACCATTACCATTCTGATGCCTACACTGATCGAAGCGTCAAATCAGCCTCAAAGATAATCTTACGCGTTTGAGGGACTGCGTATTGTCACGTTGGCCAGTGTCAGCGGGTCAGAGGGAAACAGTGTTGACAGGGTGACCCCATCCGTGACGTCCAGCTGAGCTTGAGGCTCGGCTTGTGGTATCACTGCAAGCGCACCACAGTAATCACAGTGAATAAGGCGGCGCAACGTGGGCAGCAAAACGGCTGCTCTGCTGCAGGCCGTCGGCCATGTAGACAATACACGCAGAAGTTGTTGTCTGGCTACAATCTGAACGTAGCCGCCTCCCTGAAAGGCTGCAAACGTGCCCTGGTCTGCCACTGCATATGACTCGTCAATAAGGCAGGTCTTGGGCAGTGTAACTATGCCAGCAGATTCATGCCTCTGCCACAGTCGTTGGTCGTTTAGACAGTACACGTAGTTGACTACAGGACGCTTGCTGAACCTCCTTACTTACTGACATGGTTTGCCCTCATTGCCCTCAATGCTCATAATTTGCCCTCGCTTGCTCATGAATCCCTAGTATGGCAGGTGCAGTGGTTGTCAACTTACTGTGATTGAACAGGTACATGGAGTTGCCTGAGAAGAGCTGGGAGATGAAGCTGAACTCAGGCGTGGTGAAGGCCACATCCTGGGGAGCCAGGAAAACGACCTGTACATGCAACCATGTGATCTCAGTCGCAACTTACATGGCCAAGCACATGATTCCTGACACAACTCCACATGGTCAAGCACTTGATTAGGGTCGCAAGAAAGCTGGACGCCCAGAACGCGCTCCCTACAAGCCGGCAGACACCAGCATGCCAAGTCCAGCACGGTAGTGTGTGTTGGTTTCCGCTGGTCCAGCCGGCCCGTAACCAGCGGCGACCCAGAACCTTTATAAGAACCCATATGCACGCAGGGCCAGCGTGTGCAATGCGCGGGATGCCACCAATGTATTGCCAAGGCTGCCAGTCGTTGCATCACAAAGATGCATCGACCGATCTGCTGCCCATAGAGGCTACCAGTGTGTACATAGGGCCAGTGTGTGGGCTGCCACCAAAGTAATGGTCAAGCTGGCAGATCAATCCCTGCACATCAACGTACATCTGCCGACAAGTTGCTGATTGATTGTCAATCCCCCTCGCAAACCAGGTGTATGCTGGTGGGTTAGCAGCTTTTGTGAATTCACTAGGAATGGTTGCGGCTGAAGTGGCTGGCATCAGGGTCCTGGCTGTAGCTGTCGCCTAGGCTAGTCACTTAGGACCCCACTGGCCACTGCTAATCCAGTCTTTGCCTGCAGTTGATGGGCCAGTGGCATAGGCTGGCCGCCTGCTTGGCCAGTAGGCTGTAGCACAGATGCTTGACAGATGCCACCACTGACTGATTGGCCGGTTTAAAATTCAGCCTAAATATTTGGTCAGAACACATGTATGATCGTTGTTTGGCTGCTCATAATAACGACTGTACGTGCACGCCGCAATTCTGACACTCGCTGCACTAGAAGTACCAGACAGGAACTTGGGGCTCTGCTGCATGATGCAACCCATGCGCGCTTCCACCTACACCATAACGGCATTCGTGTGCAAAGTTGCAGCGTACCAGGGGGTCCAACTGCTGGGAGTCAAGGGGAGCCACCCATCACTCATGAGAGTTACCAGTTGGTCTTCACAGTCTGGCACATGCAGAGATGGAATTTAAATGCAGCATGCAGAAGAAGATGAACTGCCTACCTGCAGGCTGGAGTTTGTAAGGAGCGCCTTGATGCCAGCATTTGAAGGAACGTCCAGCACTTGCTGCAGGTTGGCGCAGTTCAGCTGCACGATGGCACTGTAGACATCCGAGAACTGTCCGACAGCGCACGAGGCTCCTGCATACAAAGGTACAGCGCAGGACTTTGGCATCGCACGTCACTTGCCTGCCGGGGGCGCGAACTGTTTGAATTCCATCCCGGGAGTAACGGGACAAATGCACTGAGCTGCTACTGCTTGCGCATTGCTTCCAAATGGATACTGGAGTATTATGGCCCCGCCGGCGCTGCGCAATCCCATGCTTTGCTGGAACAAACCGGGTTACCTAGCACAAGCGCCAAAACAAAGGCGCTTGGGAGCTTGCTTGGCATTTTTGGCATTTTTTACAAGCTTGTTGAGTTTATTGCGTCTACTGGAGTGGTGGTGTTGGAGGACGCAGCTACAATTGGCCGGAATGCCCCGACACCAGGTCAGGATTCGCAGTGGAACAGGCGGGCATTGTCTTCCACATGCACGACAATGCTTCCCAGTCTCTCAATTGAGGCTCGCCCACCACGTCCACCACGCCCACCACGTGATCCGGCGGTGGTTACTGTGACTTTGACTGCGCGAATACTGTGAATTGTTGCTAGGTCTGCTCATTTTCTTGTAAACGGGCAGATGCAGGTTTGCAGCAAGGCCCCTGCCCCAGCCTGTGTAGTGCAGCACCTGTGATCTCTTGACGGGAGCGGACCCCAGACATAACCCTATTCTGGCCATGACGGTTGTGTAGGTTGTGAGTGCCTGCTCAAATCACGGATTGCTTGCCTGCGGTGCGCTTATGTCTGGCTGTCGTATGCGCTCCCTGCACCCTACCAACCCTGACCAGCTTTTGGTCACTCTGGCAATGCGGGTCACTGGTTCTTGTTCGTGACCATGGCAAGCTTTACAAGCTAGCTTGATGATGACATACGGTTGCACCGTTGTTGAGCCAAACCATAAAATAGAAGGGACTCCTGTCACAGGATCATCAGTAGTCAGACTGAAAAGACTGTCAATTGCCCTGTGCGTATGCAAGTTACATTTCCACACCGCAACTTCACAACCCAATGTCAACGCGTGACTCTCAAACGCACTGGAACACGCGGTACTGGCTGCCCACTACATGAAAGTTACACCTCCTAAAGGCAATTTCACAACCCAATTACGGCGCGTGGCCTTGAAAGTCGGACATCCAGTGCTGGATGCTCATGACATGCATGCCTATTGTCAGTCTGGTTTATGCCAGTACCCTGAAAGGCCCCAAACACGAAAGGCCTTGAATGGCTCGAACATGAATACAAGCATCAATGTGCATTGTAAATCACAGAATCACCACGGCACGTAAATACACCTGCAGGAAAGTAGCAGAACCGACCGTCCATCCATGCTGCACGTGAACATTATAGGCAGCAGAGGTTGTCGTTTGACAGTGGAGCAACTGAAGTTCCACCCGAGTACGTAGGTCAAACGGTATAAATTTGTCAGTATAGGTAGGCTTCGACGTCTCAGCCGCTTCCCTTCCCTTCTGCCTTACGGCCTGCCTGTGCGGCTGTCTTCCTTCATTCCTCTCTCTTTCTTGATCAGAGTAGGTCAGGGCGGTACATCTTGCAAACATGGTGTCATGTGACGGCTTCCCTGATGTAACATATAAACATCAAGTGTAGGCAGCTGTGGCTTGAAAGTGGTGCAAGCTCCACTTGAGTACGTATGAACTCTAACCCAGCACGATGTGGCGCATGAAACCCTCAACCCAGCACGATTCACAAGTAAAGGCAGCTCTGGTTGCTGATGCCACAATGCATACCTCCTATCAGTGCACTCTTGCTACCTCTTGCTACCTCTGGTTGCATCGGCACACAATCGGCAGCTCTGCGGCATTACTGTGAAGGACCAACGGATTGCAACACTGCTGCACGCACGTGTCTGTGCTGTACATGTGCGATTGGTGCAGGTGCCAAGTCCCAGCGGCGATCTCTGCATGTCATGTCCGCTCAGAACACCTCCTTGTGCAATCTCATGTGCGGGTGCCTTGTGCGTTTGATCGCCTTGTGCAGGTCCTGCCCCAGCTCCGGCGCCCCGCAGTACAGCACCCCCACATGCGCTCGGGGGTGGCGGGCGGCCACATGAGAGATGATCTGACGCACGTCAGGCCTGCGGCAGGCAGGGACATGTGACATTCTGGTGCAACAGACCCTGTTTGGATGGGCATTGCAAGCTCCACGGCCGTTGTCTGTCAATTAGCCTCAGTGACAGAGATTACACGCTCTGTTTGTTGCCTGTGGCTAGTGCAACTTGGTGTGGTGCAAGTTTTGCATGCCTCCTGTATGATCAAGTGCTTTCTGTACCTTCCAAAGCTTGTTTGCGCCTTCATCTTTACGCCGGTCAGCAGGCAGGTGCCGTGTTCCTCCTGCTCAGCAGCCTGGGCCAACTGAAAGAAGCAGGCAGTACACACAAAAGAAAGTGCCTCAGGTCGTTGAAGACGGACCACTGGCCCGACTTGGAGCACATGAATAATTGCACTGTCCTTCGTGACAAATGTGCAACAGCACATGTCAGGGAGTGCATCAAATACAATGCAACGCTCCCACTGACACGACCGCGGACAAGCAGACAGCAGCATTTAGTGGCACCCACTGGCACTGCCTCATATGACGCTCCAAGAGCATGCGGCCATGCCTTGGTCATGCATGCGACACAATTCGCTCCACAGCACCCACCCTGAGGACAAGGTTTCCAATGTCCGGTTTTCCCGCGGGTGTGTAGTGTATGTGA
>QAXH01004992.1:501-17615 GCA_004335635.1 Chloromonas sp. AAM2
CAGAGTCCCCATGGACTGTGCTGGCATCACTGCCACATCGCCCGGCATGGCGTACAGAGGAGGTGAGTACCTTAGGCCAGACAATTGGGGTGGGTGTATGATTGTTCATTTAGGGTATACAGCAATAGTACAGTAATGTATGTTGGGCCAGCAATGTATGTTTGTGTGTCTGTTTGTGTACTGAGTCACGCTGTCATGTCCGCGTTCATGGGTTCATGGGTGGGACATGGCGTTGCGCTGCACACCTTATTACCTGCCCACAGACCCTTACGTAGCAGTTGGCACAGTGCGTCCCTGATGACCAAGTCGTGTGCATATGCATTGATGGCATTCCCATGTGCTTTCAGGTGATGCCTCGGCAAACTCCCCTGACGTCCACCGTTCAAGTGTGTAGTTTGAGGGTGTGTGTGTGTGTGAATCAGCTCGTTGGGTGTGCCACGTCAGCTGGCAGGAAGCTGGGTAGCAGCTGGAGTAGGTCCTAAGGCCAGCTTGCATATTCAAATGTAGCTTGGTCAGGTGCACGACCTCAGGGCGAAGCTAAGCGTGAACATACAAAACAAATTCGCGCATTTGTCGCTGACTGCAATACAGGATCCATGGCCACGGGCAAAGACGGCAAGGGCGGTAGCGGCCCCAGGCGTGGCTACTGCAATCGATGCACTGCTGAGCAGCGCAAGCTGATCACCAAGCAGGCTTGCAAGTCGTCAGGCGTCAAGCATGACGTCTACCCGAAGGGCCAGGAAGGGCAGAGACTGAGGACAGCCGACAGTAGGGCGGTGACCACGCTCCTGGCTGCACAGTCATGAGGGCCCATTACACTAGACGTCTGACTTGGCTCCTGCACAAGTGACCTCACCTCACCTCTCACATGACTGGGACCTCCACTAACAGTTTGGAGCTGGGACTGAGCAATAAACTGTGGTTTTGTTGATTTCTTGTCCTTTTCTTTGTTGATTTCGTTGCTTTATATCATTTTGTCAGCGAGTTACCTCACCTGCTGTAACAAAAATGCTGGAATTCCCTGCGTCCTGACCAGCCCTGGACCATGTACTCTAGGATCTAACCCTGGTGCCTAGGGCTTCCCTCCCGCCACACTGGTTCCAGTGCAGTTCCTGAAAACTGTCCCAGAACTGGCAAACATCTTTTTTTTTTGGCTTGTTGTTAGCCGTGTAACATGAGTCACAAGAGGCGAGCCCATCCAAACCACAGGAGTCTGTCTTGCCACATAGCCATCAAAGCAGCTCCTACTAGCAGGCATGGCCTCCTACCCACATTCACACCGGCTCTTGATGCGCACGCCCCCAGCAACCGTTGCAGTGGCTGCATGATCTTCCTTTCCACACCGGGTCGTTTTTGATTTGACAGTGAATGGTCTATGATCCAAACCTGGCAGCCTTGCGATCTGAAATCCGCAGTGGATCAACATGACTGAGAGTTTTCAAGATGCTAAAGAATCGTATCTAACGGAGCTGAAACATGTACTGCTGGCACAAGCCACAAAAAGGGGGTTCACATACACTGCAGACCAACCAGCCTGCACACACCAATGCTGCACCTGAAAGCGACATGGGACCAGGTGAAAGATACAACACAAGGCAGCTTCCTGGTCAGCGGGCACAAGGAGCTTTACGCAGCCCCCATCAACGCACATGCCTGTTCCGTCTCTTCAGATCAGCTTATGGAAGAGGGTCAGTAGAAGTACGCATCCTGGCCGAGGAAAGCCATCCAGTTTACCTCGGCCAACAGGGCAAGGAGCAGACGGTAGCGATACAAGGTATTCAATTCGCGACCGCGCCAACCAGCTAAGAGTTGGGCGATGCTTTTAGCGCTGACAGGCCATCTGCATTGATCCAAGAGCCAACTGGAGCAGCTCAGCAGAGTGGGCAACCATGAAATTGCCAAAACCTTCTGCTTGCAACCTCTGCACTAACAGCAGTGGTACAACCTGCTAATCCAGATGCAAGTCTTGACTGCAACTGTACCCATGAGCGACTGATTCCCCAGGCACTGTTGCCAACGCCCTTGGACTTACAGCCATGCCTAAAGCAGCTGTGGTCTATGCCCATGTCGTCGGCGTGTTTGACATGCTGTGCATGCTCTCACGCTTTCTGCTTGAGTGTAATCTTATCTCCCAAGGAGAGTGCGATGCCTTGTGTCTTGGAGCGGATGCGGATGTACCCTGCCAGCTTGCCGTCGCCCTGCTTTTCCACACTCACGTTCACCAGTGCATCCTCCCCAAACACACTCTTGGCGTATAAGTTAGCGGCCAGGTACCCACAGTCTTCCGCTGTAAAGCAAGGACATCACACCAGACACGCATGGGATCTGAAAAATGGTCCAGTCCACAGCCCACATCTGATGAATGCTGTACGCTTCTTATGCACGCTGTAACACACAATGACTGGCGCCAGTTGAGCGTTGCTGACCACGCGCTTGTCAGGCCTTTGTGTCCTGCCTGGACGATGCTTACACGCATGCCCCGGATGTCCCTGACAGTGACAGTGACCCCATGTACGTGCCTCAGACGCCTGCAGACCCCATCAGCCTGCATTTCACTCCCTTGATAAAACCCGTGCCTTGATAAAAAAACCCAGCCTGTCATAAACTCCCTTACCGTTTCTGTGTGTGAATGACTCACCATCGAGGGCCGTTGTGGGTGTGAGGCAGCGCATGTTGGTTGTTGCCACGATGTGTTGCAGAAACTCGTTGCAGTCTGTGAAGGATGTGTTGACTGCCACCTTGTTCTCCCACTCAAACTCAGCCCACATGTTCCTGGACAGTGCACAGCATACAAACAGACAAGCATCAGACTGGTTGCTTGTAAGTCAGCCAGGCCAGGAAATGTGCAAGCATTTGTCATCCACAGCTCAACCTCATGTCCGCAAACCTGGGCTGGCATTCAGAACATCAACATAAGGCTCTTGCAGCAAACGCTGTCCCAAACCGTCCAACAACATGCTAGGCATGGCCATGCTTGCAAGCTGTTGCACACCTGAACTGCACATCTGCGCACGATGCGGGTGAGATGTAGTCCATGATGTCTATGTGAATGTCGTTGAGCACGACCACGTTGCGGTCTGCGTAGCCGGTGCCCTCGTACACAATGTTACCAAAAATGACACCAGTCTCAGTCGAGGACACCTGCGTACAAGCACAGCGCAAACCACGCACATAATGCTTGCAATGCCACAAAGCCATCGCGTAGAACCAAACAGATGTATGTAGAGATTGCTTGCAGTGCTATGAAGCGATGCAGGAAAGGGCAGATGCTGTGGGCAGTTCAGAAGAGTATCTGACAGCATCAGGACAGCACTAGGACTAGCACAAGTCGTCTTTATTGCGATACACACACTTAAAGTGCCACGAAGCGTTGCAGGGAATGAATTATTGTGACGTAGCCCGGAAGGCTGCTAAGCACACTGCAGTGTATGTGTAATCTGTATGCATCGTATGGTCAGGTCTTGAGCCACTGCCGTACAGTGGGTGCAGCTAGACCCGGGGTACCCATTTTGACTCATCTGTCTATCATACACTGACAGTCTTACCCACCTTGATGTTGGCGCGGATGACCTTGGTGTCCCCCGGCGCCAGTGTGTAGTTCTGTGGCCGCTCCACCAGCTTGAGGTCTCCCATGGTGGCCAGCTCCAGGCACAGGTTCTGGAGCGTCTCCGCTGTGCGGTTCACGACCGTCACGTCCATCACAATGTCGTACTGATGCACCTGCATGGGGACAGGGGCCGCCACGGGTTTCAAGGGCTAAATGCTACATGGATAAGTGTGGAGAGGATCCTCAGATGGTGCAATCAGTCAACTGGCATGTTGTTCCAGCTGCAACGAGAAGCCATGGGACAGGGAACGCTGCTGGTTTAAGGTGTTGGATTGCTTCACTAGTTGGCTGATTGAGAAAGGCGTGGAAAGGATGCAGCAGGTGGTGCAGGACGTCAAATCGCATGCCATGGGCACACGTCCCAAACTTTGACCGCAACCAGGAGCATGACACACCAAAAACTCAGCCATGGACTGGGGATTGTGATGTATGATAAGATGTAAGGTACAACTAACTAGATGTGTGGGGCAGGCAGGTAGACAGATGCTCAACAAAACAGGTACAGGAGGTGCGATTGTCCGATTGCTCTAAGCACAGAAAACTGACCGTGACGTGTGCCTCAGCGTAGACTGGGTCGCTGAAGCCTGTGAGCTGCAGCACGCGGTTGAGGCGCTTGGACGAGCCCTCCGCGGCCTCCATGAGCCCAGTGGCGCGGTGAAGGTCTGAGCAGTGGACGTTCAGTGAACATAACAATATCAACACAAACATCAAACGCGGTCAAACGCGGTCAAACGCGATTCGAGCACCAAAGCAGGTTCCCACACGCCCACAGAGGAGTCTGCTTGCTGTTGGTGCATCCAGGCATTGCAGGGCCCCGCTCTGGAGGTCTGTGCTGCATGGTGCCCCGTGTCACAGACAGCACATTCAGACGAGGCCATAACCTCGGCCTTGTACTATTTCCGCCCAGTCGAACTGGAGCATCACCCTTGCCGTCGTTCACAACAGGACTTCAGCACATGATGCTGACAAGTCAGAACTGCAGCACAACCCTTTGCCACCGTGCTCCCACCTGTGGTGACCTCGTCCTCAATCTCAATCTGGCTGAGGCCCTTTTTGCTCTTGAGCTGCACGAAGTCGATGAGGTCATCTGGCTGTGCGGCTGCCTTGGCGATCTGCTTCTTGGCCTCAGCTGCATCGCGCACTAGCTTCTCACTGGTCAGCGCTGAGTAAGCAGCACGGCAGTCGTCGAGCCAGACCTGGGACACGCAAAGAAGGCAAGAGAACACGCAACTTGTGACTGCATGCTACAATCATAGCTTTCCACTAATCATCACTGTGACGAGAACCGCAACCGGCTGAATGCATTTTGGCATCCGATCACATATGCATGAGCTCTCGTGACAGGATTTCCCTAGGATATCAGGCAGCACACATTGTGCACCTTGCAAATGCATCAAGAAGCTACAGTTCCCCACCTTGACAGCATCTTCATCTGGTCTCGCCAGCACAGCCAGGCACACCAGCATGCGGTCCCTGCTGTCGTCGTCCAGGGGGCAGGGCAGGCTGGGCGACTCCCCGAGCCGCAGAATGCTGGCAATGTACAGCATGGCCTCCGCAGTTAACGCATTCACCTCACGTGCTGCATAACAAGAGCAATCAACAATACAGCATGTTTGTATCTGCTGAATGACGAAGGCACTGCTTGCTGGAGCCAGCGGCCCACCATGCAAAGGTATCCGTCCAGTTGTCTGCCATCACAACCCTGCCCTGGGCTTCCATGCATGCCCACTCCACCTGCACCGCTTACTGCCATGGCTCCCCTATGTGAAGTGCATCTGCTATTATTGACTTGATGTCACTGCGCTTCCTCCACTGCAATCCTTCCATCATTTGGCTTGATATTTTTCTGTCTCTCCTTACCTCCCATGACGCCCAGCTTGTTGAGCCTGAGCAGCAGCTTGGTCAAAGTACCTGCCACCACGCCGCCCAGGAAGAAGTCACCACCCTGTCAACACGCACACACACATGCACACAACAATTGATTTGCCCCAAAGCTATTCACTCAAGTGATGCTCACTGGACAGAACACCCAGTCTACAAGCCACCAACAAAACGTACCACAAGCACTGACAGCTGACAACTAGACTGCGGACGTAAGGTTTACCAGCCTGATGCTTGCAACCAGTGTGCAGAGGACAGATGTGGCTACCGTCCAGCGTGCCCTCGCCCTCACCAGCAGCAGGCTGCGTAGGTTGGGTGAGTTGGGCGAGCCCAGCGCTGAGGAGGCCGGCGCCACCTCCACCGCTGTCTGCGTGGCGTAGGTGCCATCCGCCAGCACGGCGGGCCGCCGGGAAGACAGTGGGACGGCGGCAGCAGGGGTGCTGGCGCCTGGCGTGGACTCCGCCTCGGCGCCTGCAGGTGCAGGGCAACAAACCATGTGAATGCAGTGGCAACTGCCATGCAATACCATGACAGTGGCGCTTGCACTCTAGCCTCATGGCAAGATGTCCCCACCAAACATGTGATCGACATGTGATGACTGTGGCCTTTACACAAGCCTCACGACAAGGTGTCCCCAGCAGAACCACCCTCAAGTAACGGCCACACGTGGTCACAAAGCAGCATCACATGGGGGTGTCATAACTACGGTGTCACAACTACGCGCCTGGACAGCTGTTCTATGGCCTGTGCTGCTCTCACCATCTGCAAGCAGGAAGGGTGTTGGCCCCAGCGCTTGCTTGATGACCTCTATGGCTGCCTGGATGTCCTCCAGCCCTGTGCTGTACTCCCCAAGAATCCATAATGCAGTGGTGCAGACACGCGAGGACCTGCACCCATGAGTGCATGAAAGCAGCATGGGCGTGGATGGTGCTTATCGTACTGGCGCACTAAATTAGTCGAACTTCAAGCGGGAAAAGGGCAAAAGTCGACTAATTTTCGCGTTTCTTTCAAAAGTCAGCTTGTTTCGGAGCCAAGTTCGACTAACTTTCGCGAAATTCGCTTGCCTACAGCGCTTTAGAGCGCTCACGGTTGCTGCTTCCGGCATGGGGCATGTTTTCAATCCTCGTTGAGCCCATGCAACAGACGGCGACCAGCAGGCAGGCACATCCCGATTAAAGACGCCCGCCCAGCCTGCCAACGAGAACGCTATGTCACAGCACTGAATGCATGGCTGGCAGTGACATGGCGTGGCAGACTGGATTGAGGACAATACATGGCACTTGTAGCCAGCTGCATCTGTAGCATTGATTGGCCCTTCAGGGAATGACTTTGCTGGCTTGAGATGGAGCAGACTTTGAATTCGACTCTCAATCCGACAAAGACATGGCAGTCGTTATGACCCGGACACAACTAAAACTAAAGTTTGCTGCGAAATTCCCCTGAAATTTTTAAGGTTGTCGACCAACTTCCGCGAAATTTTCTGCCTCCGGCGCGGATCGACTTCTTTCGCGTTTTGACCACTTTCTGCGTCAGTACGGTAAGTTGTGGACGAAGTGCTGATTTTCCAACAACACCCAACTGTCCAAACTCAACACCAATTGCTACAGTTGCATACTTCTGGCTGGCTGCCATGTGTTCCATTCTCTGTGTTACTGTGCTTCACAGCAGCACAAGGCTCTGACTGCCAAACAATACAATACCCTACGGCTGCAAAGTAGTACACCACAGGCCCCCTTCCTCAGCTGCCTCCCATGTTCTTCAGAGATTCACCTTGCCCTGCCACACCTGATTTGGTAGAAAATGTCCCTCATGCGCTCAAGGATGGACAGCCGCAAGCGTGCGTTGGTCTCGATGATTTCCCTGACGAAAAAGGCGACGTCCAGTGCGCCCGCTGTGTTGCTGTCGCCCAGGAAATCCATCAGAAGGTGAACCACATTGGCAGCCACGTCCGGGAACTTGACGGCACACCCGTGCACAGCCTGTGAACAACGGAGTTAGCACGGTGAGCATATCAAACGTGTCAAAAGCTGTAACCTGAGCCGGAGGAGGGGGGGGGGAGAGGTAAAAAAAGTCCATGACCCTATGATCAAAAATGGCCTCGGCTTGTTGAAAACTGGACCACTTTTGGAAACCACCCAGAAACGGCTCAGAATGACATGAAAAGGGGCTCAATCGAAAGCTCTCGTCAACGCCTATTCCCTGGACAACTTGGTTGCATAGTTCACTTGAACATTGCCTCGCTTATGGGCCATCAGAGCCCAGCCGGCCCTAAGCGAACCCTAACCGTCACACATGTCACAGGCCATGGGCGCATGCCAACGAGCTGCAACCAGCCACATCTTCAAAAGTCTTAAATGCGTTGTAATTGAGCCTTAAGACAAGAAATACTCAAAAAGGTAAAAAAAAGCTCAGGCCTTTTAGAGGACTTTTATACCACCCAGTCAACCATCTCAGAATGACCTGAAACCTTGGATTCGAGCTCCTTACACTGTCAGCATTCGCACAAGTGGTTCAGAGATACCCACTCCCTCATGTGGTCATTTTCTATTTTACACCCCCTCCTCCTGCCTGAGCTCTGCGAAAAGCTTGAATATGTGGTTGTTTTACCATCATGACATCATGCACTCCGTGCCCATCATAAGAAGGGCAGTAGCCTCCGAAAAATGATGCACGCTCTGACATATCATAAAAAAAACCTGATCTGCTGTGGTCACCTGGCCTGCCAGCCCAATAGAGGCCCCTGTTTCTTCGTGGCATCTCACTTGCATCGTCGCCCTGCTCACCTGCACCAACATCTGCCGGTAGTCTGCACCCCGCTCGAACTCCTTGTTCTGGGTCTTCATGATCTCCTTCTTCAAAACCATGACCACCTGCATGTATATGCAAGCATGATGACACATGCGTCTCGGCATGGATAAACACACACCTGGTGACCATAGTGCCAAAGTGAGTGGTATACCTTGCAAGCTCACGTGCCATTGCATGCACTCAATATATCTCATGCAAGACGGAAGCGCCCCCAACTCCATCAGGGATGGCAACAGCAGACCACAACAGCTTCCGCTGCTACACATATCCACGCTCTTGATCCCCAAAGTGCGCCTGCTGCCATGTACCGTACCCACCAACTCATACTGCTGCATGTTACACTGCATATGCTCATGTGCTGCCAACCAGTGACATGTGTGCCTGCATCCTGTATGAGTGAGGTGCTGCGCTCCCACACGCGGTGGACGCACAACCACTGCTACCTGCTCAGCCTGTGAAGAATTGCTTTAGCCCAGTCCTACCTCATCAATGTTCCTGGATGTGATGAGGTCCAGACTGATGTCGAGTGTCTTCTTCCTGATGTCCATGTTTGGTGAGGACAGCGCCCGCAAGATGTCCATGATGACATCCTGCATCATGACCAACCCACCATAAACGTCTACCAGTCTTCCCACCATCACATCCCAGCCGCATCATACAAAAGCTGCTCGCTCATGCTTGTTGCATCTTGCATGCGGCATACACTCAGAGGTGGTGTTATACAGCAATGCTGCGCTGTCCGGTCAGCCTCATTAGAAACACTAGTGTTGCACCTTGCATACGGTACGCACTTAAGTGCTGTGAATCTCAGCAACGCAGCGCTGTTTACCCAGCCAGTCTGTGTGAATGCTGCGGGTGGGCTGACCTGCATGACGTCCTTGTGCTTGTTCTTGAGCTCTTGCAGGCGCTCCAGCACAATCAACTTGACATTGTTGTCGCTCTGAGAGACCAACAGCTGGCAGTAGCAGTTGGCTGCTGCGCGCACAGCTGATGGCGCCTGGGAGAGTGACACAAGTGTGACTGCACACTCGTACACCACCGCTGTGCTGCTGCTTGAGAGCAGCGCCAAGATGATCTTGATGTACTTGCCCTTCTCAGCTGGGTTGGTACGGCAAATCTGCAGAAAACACAAGACAGTAGCACCTTTGCCTGAAAGCATGCACGGCATGGCGTATGCTTCCTTGCCCACGTGCAAGCTTGACAAATGACACGTATGCTGCTGTTGGCTGCCTCACCAGGCCCGTCTGCTTTGCGACGCATTTATCCCTGGCCTGCACAGTTTTGGCCCTGCCCTGTTTATCGCTCAAGGTTTTCATGTGCAACGTGCTTCCGACCCTGACAGGCACTGCTGAGCGATCTGTGCCACACATATGGAACATTTAGTAGTATTGGGCAGTACAACTACACGTGCATGCCTTGACTGCTGCTGACGCTGCTAGCTGGTGCATGTCATTGCCCCATACCGGGAGGCCAGCTCATGCATCCACTGCCTGTGGTGTCTTATGTGCTGCTGCCATGAGGCCATCTGCAGGTCGTACACTTTGCTATTGCTGCTCCGGCAACTAATGCAACCGCTGCGTTGGCCTGCAGTAAGCGCCCGACGCCGCTGCTGCTGCTGCTTGCCACCAGCCTGCTGTGCTGCAGCTCACCTTGCGGATAAGCTCCAGCACGCCCATCTGCAAGATGTCACCCCAGTTGGACACCTGCTCCAGGTTGTCAAACAAATAAGCAGATGCCTTGTCCTGAGCGTGCTGTGCCAGCATCACAAACGCATTGCGCTTGGTGCTCAAATCTTGTTCGCTCCGCAACACCTTGTCAATGGTGTCTGGCGCATCCTGCACCGCAGGAGATAGGATACAAGAATGGACATAACCTGCATGTTGCAGCAGTGCTGCGCATGGGACGTGTCTTTGCTGCAGCAGCTACGCCGCAGCCCCGCACTGGCTGCATGTTATCAAGGCACACACCACACCTGCATCAGCAGCTCTCCCTTTGGCAGCTTGTAGATGGCATTGACTGCCAGAACTGCATTACGCCTGACATAAGAGTGGCGATGCTCAAGGTTGGCCAGAATAGATGGCACCAACGGCTCCAGGATTTCCTCCTCTCGGATGCGACACAAGAAGCGCAAGGTCACGCCACGAATGTACTCATTGGGATGCTGCAAGTTGTTCCGCAGGTTCTGACAAATGAGAATCTGCAACGCAAAGACAAACAACAAGCAGCTCGTCAAACGTCGGTACCGTTGAAGACACAAGACCTGTGAAGCAGTTGCATGTCAATGTCGCACCATTTCGGGGAGGAGCTTGCCCGAGGAGTCAGTCTTTTCGATAGCTTCCTGCAGAACACATCATGCATCGTGGTGCAACACAGTTGCTTGCCATGCCACTTATCAACTTGTCAATCTCACAGATCTGGTCGTGGCCCTGATGCGAACGAGCTTGACCCCGGGCATTTCATTCTTATCTCGTACCAGGTATAACAACAGTAGCTTTTGAACTGTGTGGTCCTCCGACGGAAGCACATAACGGACGATTGTGATGAAGAGCTGGGGCAGCTGCTCGCCATTCAGCAGTAGCATCACAGCCTTCTTCATAGCAAGCACTCTGGCCTCCGGGTCGCTACCCTCGAGAGCCTCCTTGATCTCCGTGGCCGAAGGGGCTTGCCCTGCCGAGTGCACCAGCATGCTGCATGACCTCTCAACAGCGTTGGCCATTTTGAAAGGGCTGGTCGGGCCACCCCAGTCTAGATGAAGATAATCTAGGCTGGCCACTGCTGTGCCAGTGTAGCCCCATGCGCAAGCTGAAAACCGTCCCACCCGCACTTTCCGTTAACGAGCATGCATCAGTAGGATGGAACCAGCAAGGCGCAGTGAGGCGCACACACGGCGAAGGAGCGAGCGCATGTGCAAATTCAACTTTGTGGATTTTAAGGGACACTGACCAATGTGGCAGCACACGGCGGCAAAGACGGGCGCAGAGTCGGAGTCGCCTCCCGCTTGAGACAAGCTGCACAGGCTGTTTGAACTGCCACCATCAGCAACACAGCGCAGCGCCCAGGCAGCAAAGGCGAATCGGACTTTCTTCTGCGTTGTTCGAGGCGCAAGGTGCGCCCAGGTTTGCTGTATGGCCCCTTCCTACATTACGGCACTAGCAATGAGCCCATGTACGTTGCTGCCTGGTCGCCTCACTGTTCCGTCGATTTTTTGGCAGGTGATGTTTTGCGCCTTGGGCATCATTTTGATGCAGTGTCAGCCCCAAACTACACGCGGCCATGTAGGCAACCATTCATCAGGCACTAACTAGCTAAGGTTACAGTGCTAGCGCAGCGCTCTGATCCGAGTAGGTCCCCGCCGGGCTCGCGCGCCCTCCATTGCTCGCGAATGCTGGCAAACGGTCAGATGATGGACCATGGTGCTTCAGCCATGCACGGCACTGTCGAATTCACTCATTATATCTTCTGAGGGATTTGTCGCTGTTCTTGGGTGGCATGCCAAAAAGTGCTGCTGCCCAGACGCTGTCAGGATGCGCCACGCCCAGATGGGGCACCAAGGCACGCTGTGTATGATTTGTCCGGCATAAACGAAGCCTGCACAACGTACTTAGCAGTTCAGCGTCGAAGAGATTGTCGCCCATGCATGCACAACCTCCTTGTGCCCCATTCCATTCCTTGTGACCCAAAACCTTGGGTAATCTGTAAAATCCCATGCTAGCTTGCCCATGCCTACATCCGTTGTGTTTCTTGCCACTCTGTTCGCAGGCTGAGATTCGTGAACTTTGATCCCGCAGCATGCAGCCCATACCGCCTCTGCCGCCCTTCCCTATGGCCTTGCCAGGCTCACAGGTGAAGGCGGTAGGCAAGCAGAACAAGTGTCTGCTGCCCAAGACCCCTAAGCCACCTGCCAATCTCGAGAGGGTCTGCGTGTCATGCAACGGCGTCAAAGCAACCTTCGTCATAGCAACACAGATGATTGTATGCAAGTGCCCCACGTGCGTACAAAGTGCTATGGAGGCGGTGAGTGTTAGTGGGATGGGTATGGGGAGAGGTTGAGAGTGGGATGGATCAGCCAGATTACAGTGTCATGTTGACTATCAGCGCATTGAATTGTGCAAGGGCCCCCGTACAGTGGTGCAGCCTTGCTTAAAATGTCACTGCTGAATGGCCATGTTTTACTGATTATGTGACTCATGTTGGTGTGCCGATGTGTGTAGGGGAGCATTGAGAGCTGGGCCTCCTCAGGGTCCCGTACAATGTCCCCTACTGAGTTTGAGCGCCATTCAGGCATGTCAGCCAGCAAGAAGTGGCGTCGCAGCATCAAGGTTGAGTTCAGCAGCGGTGGGCGCGATGCATCCATGAGCCTTGGGCGCTGGTTGGAGCAGAATGGCTTCAAGAGCACAAGCGAAGAGGAAAAGGAAAAGGTGCCAGGGTCCATGCCAGGCGACAGCAAAAACAACCACATGAGCAGCGAGCCCATGCTGATGGCACCTGGGATGCCACCTGGCATGCAGCCCAACTACCCGCAACAGATGATTGGAGGGGCTATGGGCATGCAGGGGTTGCAAGGCCTGCAGCCCCAGCCTGTTTATGGCATGCCAAGCATGCCACCTGGCAGCAGCCGCAGTAACGGTGGCAGTGCCAGCAACCACGGCAGCTCCAAATCCATGAAGCGTTCCATGCAGCAACAGATGGCCGGCAGCAATGGCCTCATGATGTCACTGAATGGGCAGCCCATGCAGCATATGAGCAATGCCAATGGTATGATGATGGCCATGGGCTCCATGCAGGGCATGCAGGGCTACTACCACCCACAAGTGCCAGGCATGCAGGGCGGAGCTGGCATAATGCAGCATGCGAATGGTGACATGGGACCTTACGGCTTGACTGGCGATGGGCCCAACATGGCCAGCAGTGCTGACTGTAACGGAAATGCAAGCACAGGCCGCGTTGACTCCCGTAATGATGAGGATATGATGGCAGCGGACGCGCTGGCGTTACTCAAGCATAATGATGCAGGTGGGCTGAGGTTGCCAGGATATGGAGGGTTCTTGTCGGGAAGGTTGAAATCAGACGTACGGTTGAATGGAATTGGACTGTGCTGCCTTTCTGCTGAAGAGCCATCTGTTGCAAGAGGGCCTTGCTACCTTGATGTTACATCACCTCACCAAATACGATTTGCATAAGCAGATGTTATTCTGTTGATGCAGTTATCCGAAGTGTCGAGCCTCAATATGAACGGGAACGCCAAACACTTGCTGGTAGTCGTTTGAGGCATGTTTTGGTGTGTGCCTGCGGATGTGCAGGAGAGGAGGCCACTGCTCCCAGCTCTGCTGGCAAACGCCGCAGCACACAGCATCAGGCGCATAGCCGCGCACCACCCACCAAACTCCGCTTGCACCCCGCAGACCGCCGGCCAGCCAGCAGCAGCACACCATTCGCTACCTTGGGGCCTGCGACCAGCACTCCAGCTATAACTCCTGCCATCTCTGCCCAGGCTGAGACTGCACACAGTGCTGGTGCTGCGTCCAACGAACACGTGGATTATGGGCAAGAAACAGCCAGTGACACACCTGATAGGGACACGTCCCACCCAACACCGGCCCAGCCAGTACCCATCAGCGAGGCAGCCTTTGCACTTGCAGGAAATGGAGCGGCGGTTCTGCCGCTGGACAACAGCCAAGTAGCAGCCTTGCAATCCTCCAATGATCTAGCCCTCATAGCCCTGCCAGCCAGCCAGGCACCTCAGCCGACCATCCGCCCACTCAATCTAGCCAACCAATCACAGCAGCAGACAGCCCGCCGCAACATGGTTGCACCAGCAGTGGTGGAAGCAACAGCCGCCGCAGAACCCGATGACAGCGTGGCCGTTTTCAGCTTTGCACCGCCTCAACGGGAGCCGCTATACCCAGGTGCTCCAGAACCAGAACCAGTTGAGTCTGAACCTGGTGATGAGGATATGACTGAGAACCTCCTATCACATCACGAGCACCGTGCTGCAAGCAGCCACCGAGTGTTGCCTGCGGCTAAACCCCCTGTGATCACTGTTGTGCAAGGCAGCGGTTCCGCAGCACCTGCAATGGGCCCCTGGGCTGCGCAGCGGCACGCCACAGAAAACCACCCCAACCACGTGAAGGTTACGGTTGAAGGCGAAAGCGACGATGGGAACCCTAATCAGAACTATTCGGAACAACAACAGCAGGAGCAGCCTGGGCAGCGGCCTGGGCTAGCCCCGAGGGGTGGCCGATTTGGTTCCAAGCAGTTGCTAGGTGGCAAGCATGAGTCAGAGTACCAGGATGCCAGTCCGAAATCATTGCACCGGAGCAGTGGTGGAAGGACGGAGGAAGTTAATCTATTACAGCACCACACTGCAGGGAAGAAGCACGTGGGCAAAGATTCATGGGGCAAAGATCTGTTGGCAAAGACTCAGTGGGGCAGCGTTGGCAAACAGCAAAGCGCCCGCGTGGAGGAGCGGCCACGCCCGCAGGACCGGGAGATGGAATCTTTTAAAGGGACGGAAGATGATGGAGGCAATGTTGGGTACAGGCAAAGCATGGATGGGCAGGAGTATGATGATGGGATGGAGTTGCAGCCCAGGAGACAGAGGGGTGACATGAAGAAGCGTAAGAAGGGAGGCAGCGGCATGATGCATGGTGGCTACCCTGGCATGCCTGGCATGCAAAGTGGCATGTACCCTGGCATGCGCCCCATGCACATGATGATGTACCCTGGAGGTTATGTGATGCCGCCTCACATGGTGCAACAGCAGTCCATGATGATGTACCCTGGCATGGCACCGGGCATGATGCACCCCGGCATGCATGCGGGCATGATGGCTGCGCCACCGCCACACCATGGCATGATGCAGCCGCACCCCATGATGCAGCGTATGTACAGTGGGGGTGGCAGCAGCAGAGGCATGCACTACCCAGGCGGGCCCATGCCCATGGGGCCCATGATGATGCCAGGTGCACCCCATGCAATGGCCATGCCGGGGTACAGCATGCAGCATGGCATGGGCGGTTATGAAGAGGGTGCACGGGACGAGGAAGCAGAGGAGCAGGGGAGCATGCAGGAGGGCGGAAAGGGGATGCAGCACGGCGGCGGTCACCCAGGCGGCGGTTTTGCAGTTGGCGGTTACCCAAGCAGCAGTTACCCGGCCGGCAGTTACCCTGGCAGTGCTTATGGTGGTGCTACAGAACGGGAGCAAGGGGAGAACCAGGGTGGAGAGGTGGATGGGGAGGCACAGGAGGTGCAAATAGCACGCAGAAGGGGCCCAAGGTCAAGGCGAGAGCGACGAGCGACCACCACAACAGAAACAACTGTGTCTGAGGGCCAGCAACAGTCGGGGTACGATGTGGACGTTGACAGTGGCGACGATGCGCATCCGGACGAGCCCATGCAAATGGCGGGACCACGTTGCATGCGCCGGCCCATGACAAGCAAGAAGCTTCAGGTGGGTTTGTCTGCGACACTGCCGGCCTGCCATGCATGCCGCCTCAAGGGATTGCATCACCATCACTGTTCCAATACCTGTGTTTGCCTGGTTACTGAACATTCGCACAGCCTGCTTTGCTTTTTCCGGTGCTTTTGCTGGACTGTTTTGGTGTGATGTGCTGTTGTATGTGGTTTCGCAACATGCATGGCATTGCAACGCTACAGTGCAGTGTTCAGCAACACCGGGAATAGCCATCAGTTGTTTGCAGCACCTAGCTGTGCTGTCAGATCAAATTTGCTGTCGATGCAGTGTTCTGAGCTACCTGGCAGTCATGGACTGCAGCCACGGACGTCCAACCAACCTACCTGCCCCACACGTGCCGCAGGGTGCCCTCCAGCCCATGATCATCTCCGAGGCGATTGACCTGCCCAATGGGGACCTGGACCTCAAGGCACACTGCCCCTATGGAGAGTTCGCAGGGGTACTGGCGCTGGCCATGTGACAAGGCGATGCATGTCACAGTGCCACATGCCATGCACGCGCAAGGCTTTGTAGAACGCAGCACATGCAAGGCACCAAATGCAAGGTATCTATGGGAGATTTGCAGGCATTCCGGGGCTGGCCACGGGACCGGGCTATGCATGGAACACAGTGCATTCAATGCACTGAGTGCAAGGCAACAGTACTATGCAAACACTGTCTCGCAGCGCAGTTGGAAGGCGCACCTTGCCTTGGCACGCATCATGCGAATGTTGGTTCATGTGATGGTGGTAACCAAGGTGACATGCCCTGACAAGGTCAGTTGTAGGCAGGGCCGTGGATGGCTGAAAGACGACGAGCGTCCGTGACGCCATGCAGCTTGAGATGTTGGCTGGCCAAAATGCCGGACAACAATTTGTTAACGTCTGAGTGACGGTGTAGGTGGCGTTAGCTGTTGCTTCTGAACCTTGGACAGTTTGCCAGATGCCGTTTGACGAGGGCCAGGCATTGAGGGGTTGCTATGGAAAGACTTGCATAGGTGTGCTTGGCTGCTCAATGCAGTCACAGGGAGGACTGAAGACTGAGGTAATGAAGGACGGCCAAGATAATAGGCTGAGATGCAGCAACCTGTGTCCAGCTTTGCAGCATGCAGTGTTTGGTTTCAGTTCGTGGGGTACCGGGCCTAGCCCGACCACACTCAGATATCAGAAACTCAGACGGACATTACAGTCAATGTTGCCTGACCTGTTGCCGCACATGGCTTGGCTGGAACCAGCCCGTGCCAAAGGTGTTGTTTGTGACTGGGCTGACCCTTTGACAATGGTCCTTTGGGGCATGGGGATAGGGAAAAAAAAGAAGTTTGCCAGTTCTGGGACAATTTGTGTGAATTGGTCTGTATTACCGCCA
>QAXH01004993.1:433-16851 GCA_004335635.1 Chloromonas sp. AAM2
TGTCCCTGTTCTCTGACGTTCCGCCCTGTTGCAGCCTGGCTGCCTCTTCCTGGACGTGACTGACTGGGGCTCCTGGCCCTTCTAGCATCCCTTTATCTAGTCTTTGGCCTTGACTTTGGCGGTTTGCTGTGGAATTGGAGGCACATCGCGCATGGGCATAGGAGACTCTGATGCCTGACCTGCTCTGTTCCCTGCTTTCGTTTTGCTTTCTTGCTCAGGGTAGGCCAGGCCCATCCCGTTCCGTGTCCTTCCCTGGTGTAAATACATAAGAATACCCAAGCACTGGCGTAGTGATACCCAAGCCAAGAATTTGTATGTTATTGGATACCAGTATGTTGAATTAATGCGTAACATCATTGCAGTCCAGCATCTAATCCTTGACAATCCTCGACAATCCGTAGATCAGGTTGCAACCGCCCCAGCTCGTGGTCATGAGGAGCCTCTGACAGCGCCAAGATCACAAAACATCAATGTTTGCAAGCTTGTCGTGCTATAGGTTGCACAAGTGTCACTCTGACGTCACCATCACAAAAAAGAAGAATGCCAGTTCTGGGAATGCCAGTTCTGGGAATATCGCCAGGAACGAGTTTTAGATTCAACCAGTGATTGGGTATACTGTGATGTGTGCGGTTGTGTGGCCAGACTATGCGTGCCAGCCAAACAACATGTGTATTTGTGTGTGTGTGTGTGTGTGTGTGTGTGTGTCAATCACACACGGGGTGAACAGCGGGGTGAACATCGCGTGTTGTGGTAGACGGTGCATGGCCACTTCTGGGACATCAAACCAGGAGACAGGAGCTACAAGTGTCAAAAGACAAACGGTTGTGTGCCCGTCTGACCGGTACCTCAGAAGTCGGTAATGTAAGTCGGTTGGCAACATGCACTGAACTGTTCAAACACCAAAAGCCAAAAGATGGATAGATAGGGCGCAGTCTTTACGCATCATGACTTGTGGACAGTGACATCCTTGACATGACAGTGACAAACAGCTTGTTTTTGCTTGACCCGGCCTCGCTGCACTCGATGTGAAGGTGCCAAAAGACAATTTTATGAATGAACTGTACGAGTGAATTGAAAAAAAAAATTGCCAGTTCTGGGACAACTGTAAGAAGTTGTAAAGGTTACCAAGTACTTGACATGTGTGGTGTGACCAGTGCTCATTCAGAACTAATCAGTTGAGGATCAGTCTATCTTGAGTTTTCAGTCCACATTCAAGCGCACCAGATTCTGCATGACGATGTGTTGTCCCATAATGCATTCAAGTTGTCATGTCTCGTAACGGGCTAGGAGTTGTGTACACATTGATACAATTTGCAGGAGATAAAACTCGATGTCCTCTGTGGCCATCAGCTTCTTGTCCTGCGTGTGACATTTCACTCAATGAGATTTCAGTCAATGGTGGGGTGCGCATTTCCTCTTCTGCAGGATGTGACTGCGCGTGCATTCATATATTCATATATATATACTGCGCGTGCTTTCTTTTTCTTTTTGTTGTGCCCTGCTCGCATCGTGGGACAGGGCACAGGGGACACGGGTGAACATCACATTCCTCACGCGCCTGGACCGCAACTGCGGCAGGCCTTGCGCAGGCTCAAGCCAGGGTTTGAGAGTAAACCTGAGTAAACCTGAAGCGGACCATTTTCCAGCAATATTCACCAACTCGATGCAACAATGGGAGCACCGCTGAAACACGACCGCTGAAACACCGCGCGCGAATCGTCGGTAACCGCCGTTTTTCTTTGCTCGACTCGGACTCCTTGCGTTTGTACAGATTACCGTGGTCCCCAAACCACTAGTTTCTCACCACCATCGTGCAAATGTAGACACTGCGTCAGCAAGCCGTGTGACCGCGCCGTATCGCGACGTGACTGCCATATTCATTTACTTCATTTACTCAGTTGACATTGCAGGCAGAAGGCTAATGCAGTTTGTTTCGTGACCAGGACCAATGATTTCCCGCACCAGACGGGAAATATGGCGATTGGGACATTACAGTCTCATCGCAGCGATTTTTTCAAGCTTCTGTGCCTGGAGCGCTGAGGCAGGGCCGCTCTACAAAATCTGCTTGGTTCAGGTGCGATCAACTGACGTTCTCGCAGTGCTCCACGCAAGTTCGACTCCACTGCTATGGTCGGCCACTAACCCACTCTCCTTCCTGTTCTTCCATTGGATCAACGCGGCTTCGGTGCAGAATCCCGGGTAAGCCTTACATATCCATGCATGAGATACTGCAGTTATACCAGGTTTTGTGCGCCTTGCTACCGCCAGGTTGCTGTTCTGTTCAATTCAATCTGCAATCATGCTGTAAAAAGGCCATGCATGACATGCCGCTGGACAGGTTTGCGAACTGCACAGTGGGTGGGAACCAAACCCTCTTCACAGGCATAGACGTAGACCTCATCAATCTGGTGGCTGGCTACAGCAACTGGCGACTGGTGGGTGACCCTGACTGCTGCATGTGAGGACGTTTAAAAACAGTACAGCCCAGAGCAGATGTGCAGGAGCACAGGAGCAGATGTGCAGATTGTATGCAACGCAGGTAGGTCCTGCGTATCAGATACGCTGATCCACTATCATGGAAGATGATTGGTGCGGCCAGTCAATGCAGCATGCCCCGGCCACTTGCCAACGTCCTTTTCCCCATGCCTCCGTGCAGGTTACAGACCCCGATGTGGATGTGTCCAATTTGGACGTCCCTGCCTACACATTTGTATGCACCAACCAACGTGTTGTTCCCACCATCGCCATTCTCACAAATGAGTCCAGGTGTGTGTGCGTTTAACACCGTTCAATGTCTACACTTGCGATGAAACCAAAATCAGGCTCACTACATTCAGCGGGGCAGTCGCAAACATGTTCTGGTTCGATTTTCACCCAACAGCAATCTGCCCAACGTCATGGGTCATGGGACCTCCATCAATCGGGTGGCTCCATGTGCATGTTTGGCGACGTTGTGAACCATCCTCAGTTGGACACACGTTCTGTCGTGTGACCAAGTGGGCCTCGCGAAAGACACCCTGTGAGACGCACTGATAAGCCGACTGCAGCCCAACTAGCACTCAGCTGTCAGGCAGCTGTGCCCACATGTCTGTCCTGGTCTTGCCCTTGTTTCCCTGCCATGCAGCACCAATATGAGTGAGTGCGCCATGGGTGCTGGGGCGTTCACAGCGACAAGTGCGCGTGTGCAGCAAGGTGAGTGAAGGAGTCAGTGACTGTGTTATTACTGCGTTTTAGGTTTCGGTTTACATCGGGAGCGCTTTTCCAGGCTACGAGATGGAGCAATCAAGTCTCGAATGTCATATCAAGCGCTCAGGGGTTTTTGATTCTTCTTCTGTAGCCATGTATCATTCCACAAGTGGAACAAGAGACGGCATATACAACATCACCATACTTGCAATCATAACACCTCACCGTGCAATTTTGCGTTATGGCCTGCTGGTGCAAAGTCCAAACTGCGTCATAACCTGGATTTGAACACAGGTGCGCGCTTCTCCTGGCCCCACCTGCACTCGTCCTTAGGCGTCATGGTCTCAGCCCACACGCAACAGACGACATATGACAAATGGGTGAGCTGATGGGGATGCTCTGGATAGACCCTGACGTGCCAGGATTACATGTGCCCAATGTGCACATCCCAGTGTCCCCGTGCTGCGCCACCCCAGGCCTTGTCCCTATTGTTTTGGTACGTGTTGCCAATGGGAATCCTGAATCTGCTGCAACTGAATCGCTTAATGGCTTCCTGCACAGTGCAACGTACACACTGCTGCTTCAGCCGCCTCAGCGCTTCCCCACAAATTGACATGTGTTGTGATCCCACCTGGACGTGTATCACCAGGGGCGCCCAGCGCATGTGTTGTGATCCCACCTGGACGTGCATCACCAGGGGCGCCCAGCGCATGTGGCCCGGTGGATCAGTGAAACCTTAGTCAGTGCAACAATGCGTACCACCATCACTCAGTGGTGGTGGTACAAGGCCATCCGGTGACTGGATGGCCTTGCTTTAATGAGCCTGCATTAGTGGCTTTCAATCACAGCCTTGGCAATCGCGAATTTGCCTGATGAGCCAAGGCTGGCCCTGTGCATTTGCTGCCCGTCGTACGTTTTGCTGCTGTCACATGGGTGCATGTGTGCAGGCCTTCCTGCGCCCCTTCAGCGCGGACATCTGGGTCACGGTCATCGTATCCATCATCGTCACACCCGTGCTGCTATCCATCTTTGAGAACCTCATACAGGCGAGTGATTCGTTACTTTCATTTGAGTGTTTCAAGGGGTGAGGGTCGAGTATGTCATTACCAGTGCATGTTGTGGGGCGTGTGTGTGTAAACATCATTACAAGTGAATGTTATCATGGCCGTCTGGAAATGCGTCTATAAGTTTGCACATTAAAAGCAAAAGCACAAACAAACTCAGTTGCAGAAACAGGATAAGGATACGAAACTATCTAAACAAACTCAGTTGCAGAAACAGGATAAGGATACGAAACTATCTAACGACACTGGGCTGCCTGCCTGCCTGCCTGCCCACTGACATGGCGTCTGCCGTCCCCTGATTGCAGACGGGGCGCATTCCTGTGGGCCTGAGCCTCCTTAATGAATGGTGAGCATGCTGTAGCATTGGTTGGATCAGCAGGGTCGATCTTGTTTGATTTGCACGCAAGTAGCTTCAGGGTTGTTGTTGTTGTTCTTGTTGTTGTTGTTGTTCTTGTTGTTATTGTTCTTCTTGTTGTTGTCTTTTTAAATCTGTGTCCATGCGCACAATGCGCATAAGGGATGTGTCAAGGGTTATCATCAAAGAGAGCGCGATGGAGCACACCCTGGACTGATGCTATCCTACAAACGCTTTCTAACAAGTGCATAACACATTGGTCCGCCCGTAGTGGCCTTCTCTTGCCTTGCATACCGTCGTGTAGAACATGCACTGGTGGCCTCAGTGCTCGAGCCAGTATCCTCCGTCTGAAGGCTTGTCTGGTCTATCTGTATGTCTCTCTTGTCCTCTGCCATACTAAACCTCCATCCTGTCCTCCGCCATGCCAAATGTCAATTTTATCGGCACCAACCATTCCAACATGCACATGCTGAAGCAAGCTGGCTCTAAGAACTCAGACTGTTCCTATGCCTGTGCGCATGTATCCATTTGTTCTCCGTCATACTGCATGCCCATGCTCATGCCCATGCAGGCGCCATGCCTCCTACACCATGTTCCTGTGCTGCTTCAACCTGACCGTCCTGGAGGTGCTGTCAGCGCCCTGCCAGATCATCATCATCTGCTTCGCCTTCACTAACCTCATCCTGGTGGCGTCGGTAAGCACAGCCCTGATTGTGTAAGGCTGCCAGCAATTTGTATGGATCCGTTACAAGCGCTCGGCACGTTTTCCCCACAGCAGGCTGGTTCTCCATAACAACAGTAACAAATGGCAGTGGCAAAGGAGGCAAAGTTATACTTGTTTAGAATGCCACAGTGTACACGCATCCATTGCAGTGGTCATGATTGTAGTTTTCAGTGCCCTCAGGCTTGCTCAGCCTCCAGCCTTGGTTTCTGCAGCGCAAACCCTTGGCCTCGGTGTTTGGAAACCCACAAACCCATATTAATAAACCTTTTTAAGCTCACGTGCACGCAGTACACCGCAAATCTTGCTGCTGTCTTGACAACCGCTGCCTCCCTCACTGGGATCCAGACGCTGAGGGATTTGTTTGGCAAGAACACGGCTGCCCATGGCGTGTACGTGGACAGGCTCATGGTGCACAAGAACATCAGAGCAACCCCGCTGGACTGGGAAGGCGAGTCGTTCTTCCTGCATGTGAGTGCCTTACGGATTCTGGGTTTTAGTCGGACAAGAAATGCAAAACAATAAGGAAATTGGACTAAAGTAGGCCCCGCTGCACTGTGAGGTCAGTCGTTCCTCCTCTGTTTGAGTGAAAGGTGACATGGTGTCCGTCTCTTCTTTTTGACTGGTGCACAAGCACATCATTCCAGGAGGAAAATCGTTCTTTGTGCGTGTGAGTGAACCTTGACATGATGTCCATCTCTTCTTTTGACATCTTCATTCATTCTTCAGCCTTGGTTCTTCACTCCTTCTGTTACAAGGCAATGCTGCATACCTAAAGTATTGTAAGGTTTGCACACCTACCGACGTCACGCCAATCGACTCTGCCTGTTACCTAGGCCGGTGCCGAGAACTCGTTCGGCCCTCCCAGGATCGTCCCCTGGCAATGCCAATGTTACAAAATGATATCTGTCAGAACAATATGCGTATGTGCAATGGACGTGTTAAAGGATACCACCAGGTGACGCTCCTGGAAGGACCAGACAAAGCACACGAAGACAGTTGGCCGCAACTGGGGGAAACTGCTGCAACGTGGGTGGGTGTGCAAAACTTGCAATATATTTGATACAATTGACATGAACGACTTCGCTTCTTGTTGTCTGTTCAGGTCATGGATATGCTCGACTCCGGGGACCTGGATGCGTACATCTTCGACCGGCCCATCCTCCAGTACTTCATGGGCAAGTACGACAAGGACTGCCAGCTAAACCTGCTCAGCGATGCAACTGTCGAGCCCTTTGACGTGCGTGCCCATCACACTCACCACCTTTCTATAAAACAAATTAAACAAGTATTAGAACAAAATTGAAAAAAATGTTATTGTTGTCAGCACATGATCTTATTAAAATCGTTATTGTTGACATGAGCTGCATTGCTGAAGATTACCGTCACATGCATAGGATTGTGTGTTCGTAGCAATCGCATTCAAAAGCGCATGACAAAAAGTCAGCCTAGGATTGTGTGTTCTGTGGATCAGTGCTGGCAGTGCCTTCCTTGCTTGCCTGTGCTCAAGCCGTGCAAATGCTTGTGTCTACCTGTGTGTTTGATACTTGATTCTGCGTACCTGTGCCGCATGATCAAGCAACCTTGAGGACATGCATCCCGGCACTGACTTTTAGCAGCAGCAGGTGCTTAGGGTGCCCTGGCTGCAGTTGGCTGGGCTGGCCTTGCTTGCTCGCTTGCTTGGTTACTTGCTTGCTTGCTTGCTTGCTTGCTTGCTTGCTTGCTTGCTTGCTTGCTTGCTTGCTTGCTTGCTTGCTTGCTTGCTTGCTTGCTTGCTTGCTTGCTTGCATGCAATAGTGTGTTGGACACTTGCTTACCAGTGTGGTAGGATCAAGCAACTTGTGGTGGTCGCAACACTGACCAACTGCTAGAGTTTTCTTTGCCCTTACAGTACGGTGTGGCGTTCCACCGCCTGATGCCGGACGAGGCGGTGCGGAACTTCAGCCTGGGCGTCCTGCAAGCTCAGGTGGGACAGGCCTTTCAAAGCATTGGTGTGAGCACGGGACCATCAAATGCTGATTGCGAAAAGTGCAGCTGTGTGTATGTGTGAGTGCGCGTGCGTGTGTGCGTGCGTCTGTACGTTTCTTCATTTGTATCGTCCCACAAGTGGAAAAGATGTCGACATAATTACCCATTATGCATCTGAGCAGGAAGCATTGTCTGTAAGGTTCATCATACCACGCATGTGGGCACGCCTACCTGAGGGTGTGCTCACCAAGACGGCCATGCCTTGGAAACTTTCGCTTCGCTATGACTCTTACCTTAACCCGTCAACCCCCCCCCCTCCTTCACACACACACACATACACACGCACGCACACTGCTTCATTCATGATTGTGTGTGGCCTGGTCGTGTGCAGTCTGTAGGTGCCCTGGGTATTCTGTCAGAGCGGTACCTGAACGGCGCCACCACCTGCGCCAGTGGCGACACGTATGACGCACCGCTGGAGTTTGCGCAGGTAAGACAACCTTGCAGGACTCTGCAACAAGCATACCGACAGGTCCTGGGTTCAAACTGGGTGGAGGCAAGGAGTGGACTTGCACAAGCAGGTTCAACAGTTTCTTCAACAGCTACGTTCAACTGTGACTTCATCTGTTTCAACTGTTAGTTTCAAACAGCTTGGGGATCTGTACCCCGGAGCCGAGCAGTCAACAGAGTGAAGGCTGCCCCTCAAACATGTTGGCAGCACGTCCCAGGCAATAGGTTTCAGCACACCTGGTCCGCACCTGCACATGGATGGCGTCATTGTCTGGCGAATGGTGTGCCGCGCCTGAGCGTATTTGTCCAGGTTTTGCCGCGGCTCCCAGATAATCCTGGGTGTGATGGAAATTGGACATCAAGGGCAACAATATCCAGGGTCGACCATCTTGGGAGCCGCGACCCAGTCAGGCCGCAATCGTCGCTCAAAGTCCGGCCATGTTGCACACTCTTGCAGTGACTTTTCTTGCGTCAGAGAACAACCACTCGCCTCTTTGGCCGTAACCCTTGTTACAGGTGAGCGGTTTGTTCATCATCCTGGGCACGGCCGCCGGCATTGGCCTGCTGGTGTCCATCTACTCGGTGTGGTGGCACCACGTGTACCGCGCCCGCAAGCTCAAGGCAACCAAGAAACTGGGATCGGGACGCAAGGTGAGGCATAGTAGGGTTACAATCAGTCGCCCCCATGAGAGTCGTGGCCACGACTTCTCCCGGGGCAACAGGTCAGCTGTTTATGCAACAAGTGCGGACCTCAGAGAGTAATTAGCGACAACCAACTGCCTGTCCCAGGCTGACACTCTGTCAGCGCTGCTGTTTTAATTTTGGCGATACTTGTTCTACACTGTAATCTGGGGCTGCAGGTCAGACGTGCCTGCAACTTTACTTTGTATTTGTGGCACTTGACCTAAACTTTCTTGTGTCATTGCGCTGTTATATCATCGGGCTGTATAAGGCTGGCTACCTGTGTCAGGCCACCTATAATCAAGGAGGGATCCAAAGGCATAGCACTGGGAGAAACACAGGGGGTAGCATGTCTAAACACTGGTCACCCGCACTAGTTCACTTTGTGGGTAGATCAGGAACAGAAGTCGCTTGTCAGCTGTCGCTGCCCAAGGCGCTTACGTGACAGGGGAGATGCGAGGGTTGGTATGGATTTAGGATCTTTTCAAACACCTTTGTATGTGGGAAACAGAAGTCAATCGTCTTGCTGCCGCTTGCCACTGCTTGCAGGAGGGCTCTTACGTGACGTACATTTCAGATCCAACTCTGGACCACGATCCTTCTTTGGATCTGGATACCAAGCTAGCTACCCTGGACAAGCACCCTGGCACCTTCAGCACAGAACACGAACAGCCGCGCCAGTCCCGACTGTCTGAGAAAGCAGCGGGCAGGGCAACAGTGGGTGTGGAACTTGCGCCGTGGGATGATGGTGTATTTGTGGGTGATGGCGTTCCTGGGCCTGGCAACGGTGGGGACGGAGGCGGCGCCATGCGGGGTTATGAGTTGGATCAAAGCCTCTTGGAGAGCGAGTTGGAAGCAGGGCTTGAAGAGGGTGAAATTGAGGAGGGGGAGGAGGATACATCCGGGCAGCAGTCTTCGCCACTGCCTGGCTCTGGGAATGGGAGCGGGCAGCCCGGGACGGGCAAAGCTGCAGGCCAAGCGGTTTGCATTAGAACAGCAGCAGCTGTAGAGGATGCCGGCACAGAGATGCGTCATCAGCTGCCACCGCTGGCTCCTTCGCAGCAGGGGTCACCCAGCCTATCAAGAGACCAGTATTCATCCCAAGAGCTGCGAACGCCGCGAGTCAGACGCTTGCTTCCCGATGCTACAGGCACTGAACCCGGTTATCATGCTACAGGCCAGGAGTCCCTCTCCAAGTGGCACCCGGAAAACAGCCCTGCTGAAACGTACGTTCACAACAGCGAGTCTGTATACGTGCATGGCGATGGGCCACTTGCACCTGCGCGACCATCCGGCAATTTCGCCTCCATGAGCGTATGTGTGGAGGAATGCAATGAGGAGTCTGAACATGGCATGCGCACTGAATCGGGGCTGTTAATCGCAGGGGCCGGCAGCGGGACGGATGCATGGACTGGCACGCCGGTACGCATGCCATCAACTCACTCAGGCACTCACAACATGGCCATGCAGCAGTCTTCCCAGTTGCATGGGACTGGGAATGGCCATCCTGGGACGGGCAAGGCTGCAGTGCATGGGGATGCGGGTGCTGGCAGCATGATGGCACAGAGTCATGCAGCGGCTGCCGGTTCAGAGGCAGGCGGGAGCGGAGCCAGGACGCACAGTGCATTCTCAACAGTGGCTCGCATGGCTGTGGCAGCCAAACGCTTCGCAGGTGCGCGGGTGACTCTGATGCTAGAGGGCAGCCTCAAAACCTCTGGCTAGAATGTCCCGAGTACGGCACGGTGAGGGCTCAAGGGGACTGCAAAGCAATACGAAGCAACAGCACCAATTTCTTTGCATTCGCACTTTGGTGTTGCTGGTAGGCAACTCGTGGCATGGCTTCAAGATTCCCATGAGTGTTAGTGGATCATGGACCGTGCCACAATGTGCAGGCCATTCCATGGAAGTTGATTGATTGTTACGCCTTCCATGGCTTCCAGTGGATGCCAGTTCCTTTGTCAAGCAAGCAAGCAAGCAACGCCCTGGTGGGAGATGTGAATCTGTGTTGCCTGCAAAGATGGCCCACGGGTGCTAGCAGATCGTGCCTCAATGCCATCTTTGTCGTCATCTTTGTCGTTAGCTTTGTCGTTTAGCTTTCAGCCCATGAGCTACAAAGCTAAACGACAAAGCTAAACAAGGCCAGCACCTTGAAGGAAGATGCACTTGTACGTTGTCCTGCAGGGAAGGTGTTTGTCATGGAACACAAGAACGGCCACCTAGAGGACGAAGAGGACGTCGACCTGCCCCCAGAGACGGCCTTTGCACGCGCAGCCAACGCCTCGGCGCAAGCAGCGGGCCCGCCCAGAGCCGCTCCACCACCGGTGCTTGTCAGCGTCAGCGGCTGCAACACCACCTTCATTTCAAAGCGCAATCAACAACAGGTGTGTTGTGTGGGGATGGAGCTGCAGTGCAACTGGATTGCTGCAACACATACATTCTATCATCATCTTTGCATGGCTGATCATGGTTCAACCGACGGTACAGCACGACCAACCAAACAGGTGCTTAGCAGCAACCGAGATGGCCACGCTAAACAAAGCATGAGCATTATGCGTCCCGAAATTAGGCACACACAGTATGTTTGAACAGTACCTGGGACCAGGGTACAACACCAGTGCACAAGGTGTCACAACACAGGTGGGCCAGCAACACAGTTCGTAGTACCACAAGCCCAACCACAGTGTGCTGACTTCAAGATGATGACGTGCAAACACAATTTCATGTGTAAAAGCTCAATCAAGTGGTTCTGAAACTGAGCTTGTGATGCGCATGTCCTGTCGTACTTGCAGAGCGCCAAACAGCAGCCTCCAGCCGTGGTTTACGTCCCTGGCAATGCCCAGCTTTCTGGCAGCCAGCCCTACATGCTCGATTCTAGCACGCAGGGGTCGTATGCAGCCCTGCTGTCAGCCGGCAGTGCCGGCCTGCCTTTCCCTGTGCAACAACCAATGTACGGTGGCCCTGGGGGGCAGCAGCACTTTGCCAGGCAGCCATCCGCCAGCCAGCAGCTGCTGCACAGCTCCAGCCAGCGCTCCAGCTGGCAGCAGTCGTCGGGCCAGCTGCAGCAGCTCTCAAACCAGCAGCTTGTGTTCTTAGGCCAGGCCGCAGGGGTGCAGGTATCCCCTCCCGGCAGCGGTGGGATAGGCGCAAGGCAAGGGTCTGGCGATGGAGAGCTGTATGTTATGCAAGGTGAGTTTCACATCCGTTTTTGACTTGTCTTCAGTTCCTTCTTTGACTTGTTATGGGTTCTGGTGTGTGCTGCCGAGCCCATGCGACAACATTCATGATAGTTGGCGTGCTTTGCTGCCCAGCCTTCATTAACCACGCTACCACCTTTCTTTCTGTCTTTTGCGCTGCAAGGTGCAGGCGAGGGTGGGCCGGCAGGCGGGCAGGCGGTATTCGGGATGAGGCCAGCGCTGAGCGGCATCCGGAGCACCTTCGGTTCTGCAAGGCAGGCAAGAAGCGTCTCGGCACACTTCAGCCACACAGGGTCGACTGGTGCAGCAGGCCAGCAAGTAGTGTACAGTCCAGTTGAACTGGGCGGTTTTGCCGCTGGTCAGCAGGCTGGTTACGTCATTCCTCCACCGCAAGCCGGGGCTGGAGGCAATCCGTTGGCGTTTGGCAGGGCCGTGCAGCGGGTGATGCATGGCGGCCAACCCATGGCGTACGGAGTGCAGCAAGAGGGTGCGTTTGGCGGGGGGCGAGTGCTCACACACACAGTGAGCGATACACGGGACACCTGGAGGAGCCACGACCACGCAGCCAGGGCTGTTGCGGGCAGAAGGTCCGGGGATGGGCAACGACTCGTCAGGGTGGTGCAAGCTGCACAAATGAACGGTGGCACGAGCTCTTCCCGCACCAGCCAGAGCATGGCACCCACAGCAGCAGTGCCAGCCGCACGGCTCAATTCAGCAGGGTCAAGTGGGCTGAGGGTGCCGAAAGCACAGGCTGGAAGCAGCATAACCCGTAACGCAAGTTCCGCCGCATCAGTGTACGCGGCTGCAGCCACAAGTACCGGACTGCCTGTCAGTTCAGACAGTAGCATCCAAGGGGCTGCAGAAAGCGTGGCAGCAGGTGGTGGCAAGGCGGTGGCCAATGCAGGAGTGCCAGCAGTGCTTGTGCGGGAGATAACCGTCAGACCTGCGATTGAGGTTGTGGCAGATGCCGCAGGGGCACAAAAGGAAGGATTGGTTTCAGCGTTGGCGCCCTCGCCACACAAGGCAAATGGAAGGGAAGTGCCTCGAGTTGCAGGCCGAGTCTAGTCCTCAAACCAGGGAAATGTCACTGAAGTTCCACTTTAAATGGTCATAATTTGAAGAAGTTTGCCAGTTCTGGGACAGTTTGTGCGAATAGGTCTGTAGGAATGCCATCTCACAAATTGTCCCAGAACTGGCAAACTTCTGTGTGGTCTTCTCTAGTCTATGTAGTGTGGGTCTTTGTCTGTGGCCCTTTGTGTTTAGGTTGGCCTTCCTGTGGCAAGCATTGTTCGGCCTGCCCGGGCCGATCTGATGGGGTTCGGACTAGCAAACAAACTTTTTTCTTGTCACTGAGATTGGGACTTCGTTTATAAGATGGAACGACCAGCGGTAAGGAAAGGGCCAGTCTCTGAACCACAGGGGATTCTGCTGTTATCCTCAACAACCAGGAAAAAAAAGATGTTTGCCAGTTCTGGGACAATTTTTAGACCCCCCTGATGGCATTGATGGTGGAATATGACCGCCTGAACCCGCAGCTGCAGCAGATGGATGCGATGGTCACAGGTGCGAGGGGGAGAGGCAGGCATTCGCGCCTGAGCCATCATTGCCGCAGCGTCGTTTATAAAACTCCACCCGCGTAGTTGCAGTTGGTCAGTGAGACAGATTGATCAGCTCAACAGGCAGCGCCCAGGCCTGACTTGGGCTTCATCCTCATTTCTGAAGTACGATTATGGTGTGGCTTGTGCAAAGCGAAGGCAGGTGCACTACGCCTTATACGGTCAAAGGAAATCTAACCATATTAACATTGCTGCACCATGCCCCTGATTTGATATGATAGACAGGATACCATGATAACGTTGATGATTTGAGAGAGAGTTCAAAAGTAGACGTGTGTGGGTGTGGGTGTGGGTGGCGTTAGAGAGGCTGGGCCTCATACGTTATGCCTTACATGGTCAGAGGAAGTCTAACCCAACGTTACTGTATCATGCCCCTGGTTTGGTTTTCTTAGTCAGGATGCCAGGTCCAGTTAAAGCTAGAAGGGGAAACCTTCGCCAGACCCACACTGGTTAGACAGGATGACATGAATTATATCACGATAAAATTGAGAAAATCGTGAGCGACTGGCTACCATGATAACACTGATGGCGTGTGAGGGACTGCCGTCTGAAACGATTGAGGGTTTGGAGTAAGGTTTGATCATTCAATTCGAAAGGCTGGAGGGAAGACAGCGTGCCATGTGCAATGCACCCGAGTTAGAAGCAGCTTGCGTCAACGTAGCCCTTGAAGACGACTGGATCACATAAATTGTGTTGTTCTGGCCCGTTGTGTTAAGGCATGACAGTTTTTGCTTGTCCAACCAGTACCGTGCTAGCATTCAACAATGGTGACTTGCTGACATTGCTGTCTCTGATCCCTGAGGAGAACTGCAGCAGCACTGGCTTAGGGCGTTCCGAGTGGAATGCCACTTGGACAGGGTTTGAACGACAATTGCTGCGTGTACAATTGCATCAGATTGTTCATCGGTTGTAGAGTGAAATGTGTATCTCGCCAGGATATAGGTTTTGCTGCTAGTGCCTTTGCATGGAGGTTGGGCTTAACCACCCGGCCTCCTTACTTACGCTGACCGGCGTCCCCTTCCTTTCTTTCTTTCTTGCTGCCAGTGCCATACTTGCTACTTGGGTTTGATGCCCAGGAGAACCCACAATCGCACTGTCCAGGTGCTGATAGTGGTCGATCTGCAACAGACTGCTGACGTGGTTGCCGATAGTAGCAGGTCTGCAACTATCTGTTGACGTGGTTGCGAGCAGCAGCCATCAGGCTGGCCAGGGCTCTGAAAGACGATCAAAGGCAAAGACTGATCACTGTGATCATTGCGTGTGTGTCGCAGTAACTGGGTGATTATCGGGTAAAAGGTACATGTACTTGTCCTGGTGCCTGTCACGCGTTCCAGCATTCTTCATACAGCCGGACTAGGCTGCAGAACTTGATGACGGGCCCAGTGCTGCGTATGTTTTCAGCACTGGCAGGGTGGGGGCCTGTGACTGATGCTCAGATAAGGCCTGGCACGGTAGCTGGCGTGCACTGTCACAGCAGTGACGCCGGACGTGATCTGAGCATCAGTCACAGGACCCTGCCCTAGTTATTTACAGGAAGCGCACCCTGTGTGCAGGTCGCGGGTAATGTGTGATTGTGTGACTCCCTCCATGACCTGTGCGCTTGTGCCCTGCCGTAGCCTGGCTGAGCGTGAGCTTATCTATGCCAATGCGGCAGCATCAGCATCAGCATGCGCGGCTGGGTGAGGGGCCCCATGATGTCTCGTGTGGGATGGCCGAAGATTGAAGAGGGAAGCCTCAAAGCCTCTTGGTGACACGATACGAGTATTACAGATAGTCCTCCGGTGCTGAGACCGGCAGAGATCAAGATACTTAAGGTCACAGATGTCAATGAGAGAAACGGCTAACAGAATGAGAACAGCACAGCGATGCGAATAGGCAGCAACGGTACCAATCCCGTTGCAAAGATGGCAGATAACGACAATTGATTGACGCCAGGCCAGGCTGTCCCAGCAACTGGGTGGTCGGCGTAGGCCTCCTGGCCCTTCTTGCGTCCCTTTCTCTAGTCTTTGACCTTGACTTAGGCGGCTCTGTCCTGTTTTGCATTTGGTTGGCCTGCCTTGCCTGCTTTGGTCCCTGATTTCGTTTGCCTTTCTTGCTTAGGGTAGGCCAGGGCGGTGCCCATCCCTGTCCGTGTCCTCTGACGGCTTCCCTGGTGTAAATACATACATATGTTGATCAAGCAAAAGGATATATACTTGCGTAAATGCCTGTTAGGCCCTAGAAGAAGAAAAACAGACAGTGATGTGTTGGGCTGCGCAGTTTGTCCTTGTAGCCATGTGGCACTGGTTTAGCGAAATGGTTTGTCCTCGTTCATGTTCTCCCTGTTCAAGCTGACGCAAGGCTTATGCATGCACACTTGTGCCCTTGCAGCTCAGGCTGTGTGTGGCATGATTGAACTTGAAAGTTTCCAGGTTTGTTTGCATGCATTTTGTGCTGAACAGCTGTGGCATTATAGAAGAGAAGATCTTTTGCGCTTCCAACGTTCTGATTTGAAGCGTTTTGATTCGTGCTGGTTAGGTGCCAAGCTGGGAACGAGTACACTCTTTGGAACGAGGCATGGGCCCAGCAAACATTGTGTTGCCACACCCTGCCCCTTTCTCCTTTTCTGCGTCACTTTTTCCTACTACTTCATGACCTTTGCACAGGCCAATAACAGCGTGGGATTTTATGCTACCTAGCTGCACTCCTGGATGGTGCTTCGGTCGTGCAACACAATGTATATTGGGGAGAGGCCAAGCAAAAAACAGAAGCTGTTTGCCAGTCCTGGGTGCTGAGAGTCTGGATAGCGTTGTCCTCTGCAAATCAGCACATGGCGTTACGTGAAGCAAACTCACATGCACCCAATGCAAACATAGGATTAGATTTAAAGGATCCAACCCAACCCTGAACGAGGATAGGGTGACCCTGATCACCCTGTTGAGGAGACATGTCTGCTAACCACTCCCCCCCCAGGGGGCAAGGCTGAGGCTCCTCGCCAGCGGCCTGCCGCAATGCGGGTGAGTGGATGGGTAGAGGTCCAGACACCCAGTTAGGCCATGGCAATGACAACGGCCCAGTTGCTACTCGTGGGCGTTGCCTATGCCTTGCACGACGTCCTGCAATCCTTGGAGGCTGAGGGAGGCT
>QAXH01005002.1:2167-14717 GCA_004335635.1 Chloromonas sp. AAM2
ATCTGCTTGCCGCTGCAGCAGGTCAGCTCTGTATCCATGGTCATCGCGATACCTGTTCCTCATGTGCCCATTGATCTGCTGGCGGTGTCCCTTGTTCCATGCACTCGCTTTAGCTCGAGCATGAGCCTCTTCGTATGCGGGGTCCAGTTCGCAACGGGCCTTGGTGTAAGCTTGACTCTTGGAGTATCCCTGTGTAAGATACTCCTCCCGGAGGACCGCCAGCGATGCCATGCGATGTGTGACGAGCAAGCTGGTTATTAAAAGTACATATTTTGTTTCCTGACTGAGCAGCGTGTCCTGGCAAAGAGCAGTCAGCGACAGTAAAGCACGCATTGATGCCGGCTTGCCCGGAGTTATGCGGAGAAATCCTGCACTCCTTGACCAGAAAACCCCAGCATGAAAGTGTGGTTGCTTTGTTTGCAGGGCAGGGTCCTCTGCCTTCACACTTCAATAAAATGGCTGCCCTACACGGCAAAACAGACATCTTGTTGCCGCACCATTTACCGTGTTTGCAGACAAGAGCAACTGATGTACTCGCACAGAACTGCCTGTCAAAACGGCCTGTTTACCATCCCCCAAAACTAGGTGCTGGCACACTGTGTATGCATAAACCCCTTGGTCTGGATCCACTGAAGAGCGACACTAGCTCTGGTACTTTTAATAGCAACACTGCACCAGGCGTGCCTGCTCTGGCACGCTCTGACACATTTGACGCGCGAAGCCCAACAAAACTTTGTTTTGTTTAGCAAATGGTGGTGCAGCAGCAGCGTGCCACACCTAGGTGTAAAGGTCTTTAACTGACTTCTTACGGTGCACCACGTGAAGGAAGTCGATACACTTAGCTGCAGGTAGGCACGTGTGGGCTGAGAATTGCTTTCCAGCTGGGCACAGCCCTCATGCTGCCAACGCTCAACTTGTTATCTAGTAAGGTTATCATTTCCATCAGTGCCGACCTGGATGCCTTCGCGCAGGATGCCTCCAGGGCCACAAAAAGGGGTTCCTTTAGGCCTACGGTCAGCATCCTGCGCGAGGAGCCCGGTGTGGCGCCATTGCTTCTTTGGCACGCATATGACGACAGTAAGGATATATGTGAAGGTCTGCAAGTCCGCTGGTCTCCACGTTTGAAGTCACGGTGCAGCTACTACTGGACAGGGAACCCACCTTCTCACGTGCAGGTCTGTAAATCTGCTGGCCTGCAGGTTCCAAGTCATGAAACACGCACTAGTGAACAGAGATATACCACAACCACAGCTGAAACACGTTAGTGTTGCATCAGACTTGCAGACCTTCACATGAGGTTGTGGTGTCCCTGTCCGTTGAAAGCTGCAGACCAGCAGACTTGCAGACCTTCACATGAGGTTGTTCACATTCCATATTCCACATGGATGCCTTGTTGACATAACATAATTTTGGGAGCAGCGTCCTGGTCTGTGCTTTTGATCTTTATCTGCGCCTTCCCTGCTTCGCTGGTTTTGCCTGGAGTGCCCATTGTCATTCTCAGTTGGACCTGTGTGCGCCTAGACGGACACCAGTTCTGTTGCTGTGAGGATGGGACGATTGGCCAGACGTGCAGGCCTCCACAAAGATTGTGATGTCCTGTCCACTAGTAGCTGCTCAATGGCTTCAGACCAGCAGACCAGCAGACTTGCAGGCCTTCACAAAGGTTGTGGTATCCGTGCCTAGCCGTGCACCAGGACGCCCAGCAGTGAACGGCCAGCGTAGTTTGAATGTGTTTAAAGCCATATACCAACAGTCAGCTTGTTCTTTTGGCTTGCACCCTGGCGCCAAAAACCTTGCTATCATAAACAAAACACGTGGCCCCGTTTTCAGACCTGCAGCTCTCCGGCGCAAGCTTGGATTGCACGCACCTACGAGGTCTCTGAGCCCTTCACACTGGCTTGCGCTCACTACGACGGTGCTTCAAGGGCCAAGATTTGAGACGGCCCTGTCCAACGGCGACGGTTGGTGAGCTGTAGATGAGCTTTTCCAGGGCTTAAATGCAAGAAATAGCTGCAGCGCCTGTCAATGCCGCATGGCATGGAGCTCAGGATTGCGGGCTTCTTGGCTTTTCTTTTTTCCTGCCTTGCATGGCTGCCTCTCTTTGGCATTTGTGTAAGATTGTTGCTTGGTGCTGCAGGCGCATGAGTGTGGATTTCTGGCCGACCGCGGTGCAGGAATCCACCGCGACCGCCCAGCCGAGCGAGGTGAGAGGCTTGCTATGTGCTGGGCTTGCTATGCACAGAAAGCCATGAGTACAAGGCCAACTCTGTGTCTGCTTCCGTGTTGTATCGCAACAGTAACAGTAGTGGCTGCACATCTCCATGCCTGTCTATCAGTGCAGAGGGACTGTTGAGAGTGCATGCCCCGTGCAGTTGCCTCTAAAGGAGGACTTGTCTATCTGTATGAATCATGCCATGCATTACGGGTCATGCCTGGCAATCTGCCAAAAGAGGACGTTCTTGCTAACATCAAGCAATTGCCCCAAGGGGAGAGTAAGGGTACCTGGATCAGCTTCGTCAACCAGCACTGTGACAACATTTGCTGGGACGGCATTGCAGCCGACGAAGGCGAAGTAACTCAGCGCCGTCAGCTCACAGTTGGTGTAGCAAGGTGGACGGAACATTCTTCGCCAAGGATGTGCCAAGTGGCCAGCCAGCTGGTCGTTCAGCAACATGCGCAGATGAATTTCTAATTCTCAGATCTGAAGCCTGAGTCATGTCTTATCGGAAACTAATCGATGAGTCAACCGTTGCAGCCCTGCCCTCCGGTTACGCACGTGGTTGTGAATTGACAACGCGATGCTAGTGCGTTCCCAAGCCTTGTGCTGCGTCGTTTGTGGATCGTTGTGAATGGCATATAGGTCAGGCCTCGATTGTCGCGCACAATCCGAGCAAACACTTTTGGAGAACTTTAACACCTGCAAGTACATGTGCGTAGTATGAATCCGATAGCCTGACGTCCCATTTGCACTGGGCAGCGAGGCTGCACTTCTGCCTGGTCCTTGGGGAAAGATCTTCTGGAGTCAGTACACGTATCTCGGAAAGTTCGTGCTTCTAAAACACTTGGATAACAAGCGCTGCAAACGTCTGGCAAAGTCCTCGACACCGGTGTTTGTCGTGTCTCCCTGCTGAACCTCTTTGAGGCGGGGAGGGCTCAAGGTGAGGGAGTCCCACATGGTTCCAGAACTGATTCTGGAAGGCACAGCGCAGTCTGTCTTGGACGGCACCTCCGCAGCGCTCGCAAGTGTACTTGACACACCATGATTGCACCCGCGCTGCAGGTCAATTCAGGTCGACCACTTGGCGCAGCCGCGCAGGGGTTCATGTAATCACCGCCCTTCACGCTTGACTGCGCGCAAGGCCCGTTCACGGGCGTCACAGTTCTACATGCGAAGTTGCCACGACGCGCCGTGGGATCAACGCTGGGCCGAAAGCAATCAAGACCCATGCGCTTTCATGCAGCCAACCGAGCAAGGTGTTTCATGTTCATCGTCCCACAGTTCATCAGCCTTCCCCCGCCCCACCCACCACCGCAGCTCTTCTGGGACACCAGCTGGGGTCCAGTCACGCACATGGAACGCACATGGAACGTCCCCAGCCGGGCAACCATTGAGTGAAGCTCAATCCAAGCAAGATGCAGTGGCTCGGCTGCAGCGTGCAGCTCAAGACCTTGTAGGGTCTCTGAGAGCCGCCGCAGCAGCTGCTCAGCCTGCAGGGCGAGGTTCAGCAGCTGCTGCTGCAGCTGCAGCAGCGGCGGCAGCTGCTGCTGCTGCTATGGCGGCAGCCAAGGCAGCAGGCGGCCAGCATCACGCAGATTCAGCTGTCTGGAAGCAGCTGCACAGCGTCCTGCCCACTGTGCTAAGGAGCTTCAATGCAAGCGGTGACAGCAAAGTACAGCAGCCCGCTGCTGGCCGACATGCCACATGGGCTCCAGGGGTATCTTTGCCTGCATGCAACGGCACAGGTGGGTGTCAAACTGTGGTCATGTTACTGACTTGAAAGGCAATGTGTGTGCCAATGCGTGCATGGGAGGAGGCAGGCCGGTCTAGAACGCCAGCCCAGGCTTCGCCTTTTTCTCTGTCAAGCATGGTGGCGCCTGAACACAACCGTACCCTTATCCTTCGCATTGCCAGAGGCACATGGGCTTTGCAACAACCTTCTCTCCAGCTTCAGCTCTTTGCTGGTCGATGCATATGCTGCCAATGCATATGTAGACGTGCACACACTCACTCTGCATTGGAATGCTTTCATGCTGCAGGTGGTGCATCCAGCCTCAACGGCCTAAGAGCTCACCCAGCCGCACCCATGACTCACAACAGCTGCACTGTTCCATTATGCGCCGCACCCAGTGCAAGCCCTGATAACCTGCTGGACTCGAGCTGGGACCAGGACATGGACGAAGCCTGGTGGTGCTGCTCCCCTTCGCCTGACAGGAAGAACGAAGATCTCATGGCAGCAGCCCAGGAAGCCAAGCATGAGTCTGACGGTGGCCACCAGCTGGATGGGCATGCAGGCAAGGGCCCAAGCACGTTCCAAGCAGCCGAAGCAGCATGGGCTGTGGCTGCTGCTGCTACTGGTGCTGCTGCTGGTCTACCCGTGCCGTCAGCACGTGGTGAACTGCAGCAACAGCAACAACAGAAGCAGCATCAGCATGGTAGTTCCCCAGTGCAGCGAAGAACCACTGGCGTAGTGACCACATTGCACCCGCAACTGCAGCAGCAACAACTGCTACAGCACCATCAGAGCGGTGCAGCAACTCCCATGCAACAGCTGCATGGCAACCAGCATACATGGCAGCAACCCAGCCAGCAACAGCCCACGATAGGCCTAGCTGCTGCCATACAGCAGTACCAGCAGCAAGAGCAGCAACAGCAGGAACAGCAGCTGCACAACCAACTCCACAGGGCTGGGCTGGCTCCGCTTAAGCTGCCACATGAGCAGCAGCAGCAGCCTGGGAACGGTTGTGTCACCTCTATATTTCGCTACTCCCCGCAGTACCAGCAACAGCAACAGTACCAGGATAGCCCAGTCACTAGAGGTCAGCAGCAGCACCTGCAGGATTGCCCTGTGGCTTCCTTGCTGCCTCTCCATGCAAACCGTGTGTGCCACCAACGGCACGCTTCGCTGCCCACGCATCAAAGCATTTTTTCTTCAGCTTCCATGCAGCTTCCACCTGTGTTCGTGCCAGACTGCCCCACCCCACAGCAGGCTGCACCAGCACCAGCGCACAGCCACAGGCGTCACGCCAGCTGGGACCCACCCTCCGCCCGCCGCTTGCGAGTGATTGATGTGGGTCCGATGGAAGCTGATAGCATCTCCACACACTGGATGGATGGATGGTTCCTGCCCCAGGATTCACCAGCACTGAAACCTGGCACACCCTGCATCCATCCCAGCAGCGGCAACATAGCTGGCAGTAGCGCTGCCAAGGACGGGCCAGTTCACACCGATGCACCCAGGACGCCACACTCAAAGCACTCGCGCAAATTGGCTGCACGTCAATCTAACAACAACATCAACTCGCAGCTGTGTAGGCCCATGCACCCTGCACACCAGGCACAGTCACCAGCCCGCTTCTGCAGTGCAGCTGGCAGCCCTGCTGCTAATCCAGGCACAGAACATGCTTGGAGCAGTTGCTGCAGCAGCAGCTCCGCTGAAGTACTCATCACATCTCGTGGCTCACCGGCTGGCTTGCGTCCCATGCCACCACACAGCGGCGATGCTCAGGCACACCGCAGCAGCACAGGCATCCCAGCTGACGCTGCATCGACTGACCCAACCGCTCACGTGATAGAAATGGTTGAAACCGCACCGCTGGATGCGCCAGCTGCTGCTAGCAAGGGCGGCAACGTGATCGCAGCCGCGCAAAGGCCGTTTAATCACGCTAACCAGAAGGCCTTGCTGCAGGCCTGGGCTGCACAGATGGCCGCGGTTGAAAAGGAGGGTGGAAAGGCACAGGAAGTGGCTGACCACGCAAATAAGGCAGCCAGCCTGATCAAGGCAAGTCACTACAAACCAACACAGGTGTTTTCAGTACATCTTGTCTGTCAAAAGGCCATGGGCAGGCCAATCAGCTTGCCACGCTTGCCCTTTCCTATGCATAGGATCACACTTTCATCATTGCTTCAAGTGGCCAAGTGTTGATGCTAATGCCAGTCGGTTTTTTCTATGCAACCTGATGTGTCAGATTCACTTCGGTCGTCCTCGTACTCACTCGTCTCTCACTCACGCATCTCTCACTTACGCACCTCACTCATATTCTACTCAAGCATTATCTCACACTTGTGCGTGCGTTTGCTCCCGCAGGCTCCCCTACATCCACCATTTGTGGTCTCAACAAGCGCCCCACTACGTTCTACAAAACCCAGTCACACCCCACAGCCAGAGCCACCGCAGGCCGTGCTGTACAGCCTCACAAAGCCACGCGAAGCTGACCATGCCCCACGTCTCGCAGCCGGCACTGACCTACGCACCGTATGGGACGAGGAAGGCACTGAGGGTCGGGATCAGGTCGCAGGCAAGGGTGCGGATGTTCTCAACCGCTTTCTCATGCACTGGTAATCAGTCACGTCATCGACACGAGCACCGCCAGTCTCAGCGACCGCAATCTATGCGCTTGGCGAGCCTATGGTTGGCAAGCCTACTGGTAGCCCTACCCTGGGCTTGCCCTGGGCCACCATCGTCGGTATGCCTAAACCGCTCTGTGATGGCTTGCCGCTGACCACAGGCAGTCCAGCACAACGCTTGCTTTCACACAGCAAGTTGCTTTCACACAGCAAGTTGCTTTCACACAGCAAGTGATCAACATGTGCACTTCTTTTCTGAATTGAAGCAGCTGAACCCGACAAAGGCTCTGCAATATTTTTAGGTGTGGTCTTGTTCAACAAACCAACCTACGCTCAGTTGGCGTGTCCATGCTGTGAGTTGATGGCGCAACAGATCTGTTGACAATCTGCCCGTACGTCCAAGGCGGCACTGAGCCTTTTCTTTTGAAGCAGCAGGCTGAGCGTGCCCGGAGCACTTTGATGGCGTGCGATGTTTTGCTGCTGGGAGCGTGTGTGCGCTTCCTTTCAAAGCGTTGACTGCAGTCGGCTTGCCGCGCCCAAACCATTTGATGGCAGGCAACGCTGAAGCTGATTGATTGATTGAGAGCGTGCGGGTGAAAGCTTGTGAATAAGGTTGCTATTACACTAGCTGCAGCCCTCTGATCATTTTCCTGTGTACGTTATGAATTGTACAGCACTGCCACATAGGGCCCAGCAAGCGCCACCCGGCTTGTCAATCATGCCATGGCATGAACTTTTGCAGCCAATTGCTGCCCTACCCATAGCAAATGGTCAACGGCCTCGTAGCTGTAGACAACAAGAATCGGAAGTTGTCAGGCTTTTGTCCACTGGATTCTGACTTGCCAGCGTGCGATCAATCAGTCCTTGCGGAGCTTGCACTCGTGATGATTGCCCCACCAATGCATGACTTGCGTGGGAGTGACTGAACTGGCGTGCAATTGAGCGAGCGATTGTGTCCATGATCTGCGTTGCTTCTGGTGAAAGCGCATGAGCAGAATTGTTGCGTGCTTGCCACACATCTCATATTTGTCAGGAACGCAACTGATCAGAAGCAGTCACTTCTTGTTGAGTACTTGAGTTTAACCACGTGCTATGAAAGTTACGAATTGTTTCTTAGTTGTTGTTTTTCTGCTGGCGAGCTTGTCAAGTGGTTGTATGGCTTTCAGGCCACCAACATTGATTTGAGAACGGTGATGCATCTGGGTGAACTTGCCATGAAGCTCGTCATACGCTTTTGCCCCTTGGAGCAGCCAATGCTGCCTTGCTCGTACGCTCTGCGTCAGCTTTTGAATAAACCCCTTGAATACCACACTGAAGGCCAAATTGATATTCCCGGCCGTATTGATCTGGTGTTTGACCACCACTTTCCGTGGTAACAGGGGCGACTGGGAGCACACTGGCTTTGGCAGCTGATGGCTGTGTTATTGATGGTGGTAGATAAAACACCGCCTGTCGTTACTGCCCTTGCATATGCCTGTGGCCTCGATCTGGGGACACTCTTGCTGTTGCCACTGCCGTTCGTGTCTTTCCTGGGGCAGCAAGGGGAATCAATAAGTTGTGCTGGCGTCAGCAAAGGGTGCCTCTGCATGGAAAATTGACATGGGCTTGGTTTGGTTTAGGGTTGGTAGCAGTTGCGCTTGCCGATACGAGACCGGCTGTCTGTCACACCCTTTGTGCATGGTGCGGCCAATGTCACATCGCGCCTCAATCAAGCTCCTTTCACATTAATCAGCAGCGGATGCCTCTTGAGCTGAATAACGGATGTCCGCGCCGTGCGCACATTGATTGTGTACTTTTCCCACATTTTTCACCATGCCTTGTGCGTTTCCGGACCCATCCGCGCTTGATGGCAGCAGCTTGCTGGCCATTGCACAGGCTTAGTTCGCATGATGCGTAGTACAGTGCCTTTGGGCTTCGTCTTTACGTACATTGATTGATTGAGATACGTCGATTGATTGAGATATGTTGGTGATTATGTGCACAGCCCCTTTTTTTTCAGGCTATCTGTAGTATGTAACATGCTCACTCGAGTAGTCGCAAACTTGTAATGGCAAAGTTGTGCTGACTCATCTGTCTGCCCCGAGGCATTGGCTTGTCATCCAAGCGAGATAAGACTGCTGCTCAACAGCTGCCAGCGAACTTAACTCCAATGCCATGCTACAAAACGATACCTATATTTATGGCAGCCTGCCATTCGCTTAATGCATCAAACGTGATAACGCTTCCATCATCACTAGGACCATGGAGCAGTTTGGAGTTTGCTGTGGGCGGATCACCATCCCTACAACCACCCAGGGGCGCTTCCGCTACATCATCTGGTGGCATAGCTGCCGGAGCCATCGCCGGAATTGTTGTGGGTAGTGTGACTGGTGTGGTTGTCCTTGCACTCCTTGGCTGGTGGTCCACGAGGAGGCGCAAATGGTTCATTCCAACTGATCATGCACCTAAAACAGGGCGTACGTGTAGTTGCCTACTCTCCAAACTGTGCCACATTCAGAGTGCCCCTGCCTCTCACTCTGGGGTGTGCTTCCTTAGGCAGCCCAACGAACCATTGATAACAGTGACATGCTTTCCATGGCCCAATACGGCTGTCAATACGGTGTGATTGGTGGAGTGGTTGGTGAATGGAACCATGGTACCAGAGGTAGGTGCAGAGGACTTTGGTTATGGTGCCTGGGTGAGCCACTAGGTTGAAGCTGCTGCTCTTGAAATCACAGGCTACCACAAAGTTAGCCATGCCAAGTGATAGACGCATAAGTGCAGCGTAGTCAGTAATACTACCAGTTCTATTCACTAATCGCCATGGCCACTGTCTGTGCGCGCCGAGTACACGGAATTACATTTTTTTTGGATCGGATGCGCATGAAAGTTCAGCCTTCTGTCCAAGCTTGACTTGAAGAACAACTTGCATCCTGTCGATACAAACAAAATCACGAGTGTCAGGCGTCAAGCATTCAAGGTTGCCCCGGCATCTAAAAGTGCCGTTACCACTGCTCGGTGGTCGCGCGACACGGCAGCCCAGAGAACAAGCTCACTCGCTCTCGCGCCATGCGCCAGGAGCAAAAGAACCACGTCCTGCAAGGCAAGGCCAAACGGACGAGACGTGTGCGAGTCGGCGCACGGGGTTCCGAAGTCTGCAAAGCCTACGGTTCGCGAAGCATCCAAACATGGCGACCAGACAGCACAGGTCACCTATATGTCAGGTCGGTACTGGGGTCTACATGTAGACGCTGCCATGCTGCGCTCTGCACTATGCTGACGCCCCTGGCCCCACTGTTGTATAAAGACGCCGGGCCAGCGTGGCACTAAGCGGACGGCACATGGTCTGTAGAACTCACCGCATGCCCGTTGTCCGCAGCCCACAGGAGCGCCTCTCCCTCATTTGCGTGCACACTCGCATGCCATGGCGCGGACAGCAGCTCGGAAACGACAGCAGTTTGACCGTGGGAGGCCGCGCACCGCAACGCAGCTTCGTCCGACGCATGCGGGTCAGCACCAGCGTCGAGCTGTGTTGGCAGCAACAGTGACATTCAGTCTGACTGCCAGACCACTTTGAACGCATATGTATCTGACGCACAGGACTACGTACCATGCACGCGAATATATCTGACATGGTGGCAGTCAGACTAGGACGCAATGCGGGGCTAGTCTATAACGTATCTGATGCGACACTAAGACACAGCCGGCGGTCAGTCAAGCCATCACGTGCAATTATACACAAAACGCATCATTGTTTGCCTCGGACGACATCTTCACAGCCTTACCAGCAATCGGATCAGCTCCAGGTGGCCCGCTCCTGCTGCATCACGCAGTATGGTGCTGTCAACGGGCAGCTCGGCACCAAGAGATAGCTGCGCATCGGATACAGAAAGCAGAATAAGTGCCAGCACGTCCAGCGAGTTCCTGCAGCCCAGCTAAAGGCTATCAGTGTGCATGAACTCCCCGGTAATTAGCTTAGCAACCAGTCGTCGACAAGGGCTATCAGTGCACTCCCACTCCCCATGTCCACTAACGCTCTCAGGATGCAGTATAGGATGTTGCCTATTACCACGCTTGACACACAGCTAGCGCCTGGCGACATGAGCTGCAACGCGCGCACTTGCTGTGCAATCCAGCAGCATGGACTGCCATGCAGAGAGTCATCACAATCTATTTGCCATTGCGGAGAATGAGCGCAAGCTGTAATCATGTGGATTGCAAACTTGCACCAGTAGCCCCAGCAGTCGAAAGCATCAAGAGCCGTGGTGGTGCTCACCAGCAGGCGCACCACCTCTGTGTGGCCTCCAGCGCATGCCAGACGCAACGGCGCACCGTCCCGCACGTCTGCGCCAACGCCCGCACTCAGCTGCGCAGGACAGCAGAACAGAACGCAGCTCGCCACAATGCAGGAAGCTGACATGGCGACATCGCATCACTAACCAACCAAACATCTGACAAACCAACTAACCACTTGATGCCCTCACAATCAGGAGGGAATCAGCTTTGCATATATGGACAATGACAGAAGGAGGCCATTGACAATTTGTGTGCGCTGCAATACGTTCCACCTTCCTGTGATTTGCTGTACAAAGCACTCACCAGTGGTTGCACACAGGCCAGGTGGCCCCCTGCGCAGGCTGCACACAACGCCTGGTTCTCTTCCACATTCGCATCCACGCCCCTGCAATAGGGGAGAAAGCAGGAAAAGGTATTGCATGGTCACCTTCGTGCTACAAGTTTTTTTACTGCTGTCTTGTACTACTCGAGCAGTGATGCATACAACTTGGGATTTTCCTGCTAAACTGTTCGACATCCTGTATGCTTCTCACGCCACAAGCCTCTTTGAACAAACAGCCCAGCAGTGCAGCCCCGCCTAGGACTCACAAGCATTTACTGTCGTGCTACAGTGTTTCACATACTGTACACTCCTCGTGCTTCTCATAAGCCTCACCCACCAGTCCAGCAGTTGCTGCAGAACGGCCTGCTGCCCGGTCCTTGCCGCCGCCACCAGTGCAGCCTGGGAACCAGGAACATCAGAAGGTGAAGCCTGCAGGAATGGAAAAAGGTAAAGAATACGGAAACCAAGTCAGGAATATTGGATGCCAAGAAAGTGCACGGGGAGGAGACTGGGAGCCATGCTCAAATGTCGCTTGTGCGCTACTCAGGGCCACAGGCTGAGGTGACATGGGACCAGAAATGCGAAGGAGTGGATAGATGACCAGGGTTGGGCAAACTGGTCGGATTCCGATGAAAATAGGCTCAAAAGCCAGGCATTAACAAAGGTGGCCCTGTACTTTTCGCATAAAATGACTCAGTCGTCCCTTATGTCTCATACCCACTGCATCCTGTGCCTGGCATGGCCACTGCCATCTTGCCACTGATCTGGGCTTTGCCTCGCACTTCCTGCTGCTCCTGACCACTGACCTGACCACTGACCTGACCACTGACCCGACCACTGACCCGACCACTGACCTGACCACTGACCTGACCACTGACCTGACCACTGACCTGACCACTGACCTGACCACTGACCTGACCACTGACCTGACCACTGACCTGACCACTGACCTGACCACTGACCTGACCACTGCATGCAGTCCACAGCCACCTGCATGCAATCCATCAAGCACAGTTAACAGGCAGTAAGTTGTCTCTACCGCGTGCTGCTGCACAGCATGTGCATGTCACCCACTGCACACTGATAAGGGTAGCAGCTCTGCCTCTGGAAGACAATCGCTTCAAACAAGCCAGGTCAAGGACGCATGTGCTGAGCCTTGGCTTTGGAACAAACCGTACATGCAATGCACGCAGGGGAGCCGCATGGTACACGCTGCTGCCATGCATGCGTGGTGGTGCCCTGACCATGCTTCCAGCACATGCTTAACCGTTCTCCTATTTTGTTTGATGTGCGTATGATGGAAAATGATGCTGGAAGAAACGTACCTGATGATGTGCATGTGTCCGTGTGCGGCTGCAGCCAGGAGCGCCATGCCGTCGGTGGACCGC
>QAXH01005003.1:1764-36218 GCA_004335635.1 Chloromonas sp. AAM2
GGGCAGGCAGCTGGTAGGCAGGCAGCTGGGAGTCCCAGTGCTTGCTGAGGGCAGGCAGCTGGGAGTCCCAGTGCTTGCTGAGGACAGGCAGCTGGGAGTCCCAGGGCAGTAATTGTCAGGCAGGTGAGGCTAGGCGATGCTGCTGCCTGGCTGGAATCAGAGATGCGTGACGTTGTCTGTTATGCTTGCACATAGAGCGTGTGTGGGAGAGAATGAGCCAAGGATGCCTTACCTGCGAGGTATGATGATGTTGTATACGGAGGTTAAACCAGATTCTGTTCGACTTGTCGGACGGCACAGATAGGGGAAAAAAACTCCAATCACTCACTCACCTCCGGCATTATCGCATGGAAATGCTTCTTGAGACACGTGGCCTTGGGTGTGCCCACATCCGCACGTGTGGCCACGGCATGGCGGTTGAGTGAAGAGAGAGTGACAAGATCAAAGTCAATCAGTCGCAACCGGCCCACCCCTGATCTGAGCAGCATGTTGGCTGCATGGCTGCCCACACCCTGCACATGCGTATGGGGTGACAGCAGTGGCAACGTGCCGAATGTGCATGTGCCCTACTTCTGATTAAACCATTGCCTTTGACCTGGTTGCACTGTCCCATATCCACACGCGTCTGTTTTTCCTAAGAGACGCCTCTTACTGTTGCTGCGCTGCCATGTTCTGATCACGTTAGTTTGTCCGAGCGCTTGTCATTGGGCCATGCCTACTAGTGCATACTCTTGTTGCTGTGTCAGTTGCTGCGCTTGACCTTCAATGCCTATCAATTGGCCATGTTGAAACCAGGAATGTTGCCTGCCGTGTTGCGTGCCTTCATGTTGGTTTTAGTTCCCTGATAAGGCTGCATGACCACATGTGATCACTCACCCCTAGCCCAACCACAACCACAAACGCATCAGCAATGCGCTGCTGTCCGTCCTCGCCAAAGAATTGTACGTTTCTTGTGAGCTGCTCCTTCAAAATATCGTCTGACTGGAAATCGCGTACACTGGCAGTGCTGGTAACGGGACGAGGGGCAGCCAAAGTAGCAGCCTTGTGTGCATCACCTGTGCCAGGAGAGAAGGATGGATGCATGGGCACATGCGCAGACTGAGATGCACAACACCGCATGAAGACCTTCTGAATGCATGCACATGCCTAGCTTCAGGGACGCTGCATGCGATTGCATGGTAGGCCTAGATTCAGCGCAATATGTATGCATTGCCCATGATCGCATGATGATACATGGCAGCCCACCATTTCGAAGGCTAGGATTACGGCGCTGGTGAGCTTTCTTGTTATTCGAGCTCAGCCAAGCATAGCATAGCCCTGCTCCCACAGCCGCTCCCACACCGGCGGTAAGGAATGCCCAGGTCAAGCCATGCGTCCGCTCCGAGGGCATGTGACAGCTGATTGGATTGCCAGAGCAAATCGACAAAACTGTGTGAGCCTCGGAATATGCAAGAACTAAGACCAGGCGAAGACTAGGATGATCAGCGGTTTTAAAAGGTTGCTGTGGTGGGCGGTCCTAGACAGGGAGTCGAGGCGAAGTGCTCCTGATGCACGTACACTGCTGCTTTCCTACTGATGGCCTCTCAATCGTGTGCCGACTCTGCCACAAACCTTTGCAAGCTTGCTTGTCATCGATGGCTCCTGAGTTGAGCGATGCTCTATGGCAAAACTGGCAGTTCTAATCCTTGCCAGCACCTACGCAATCTATGTGGCGGCTCGTCATGAAGCAGGTGCCGTCAGCGACAAGACGACGGAAGCGCGTCCAGTGTTGGTTGACTCAGCTGGCATCCCGGTATCTCTGCGAGCGCCACAGCATCTGGATCTAGACTGGGCTCTCGGCCTGCACGAGGGCGTGCATTTGGACAGTTTGAGAAGCCTGTGCTCGGGTATGCCATTTTTTGCCTACCCACATTGTCACCAAGCTTGCTTCCCTGCTCTTGGTAGAATTTATCATTGTCTTGGAGTATGTTTTCATCACGCACCTAGCTGGCCAAGCTTCCAGCACATCGTATCCTTTCCATAATGCCAATCTCATGCCATCTAACCCTAACCCTAACCTAACCCTAACCTAGCCTAGCCACGTGATCCTGTCACTCCTTTTCCTGCCTTGCTCTTTGCAGCAAAGCACCATCTTGCAGTCGATGACGACGTGGTGGCCGAGCGCGTTCGTGCAGCCTTGACCTTGGCTCAGCCGTGGTGTGGCAACCTGTCACTCGCGGACACACAGGAAGAAGTGCTGCAGCTGAGTGGACGTCGCTTGCTGCAGAACGTCATCGTGCCAGGCAGGTGCTGCGATTGGCATGATTTGAGTGTTTTGCTTTCATGTCAGCCTAGCTTTTATGCATTCCTAAGGAGCGCAAGCTGGTTTGGAATTGCTACAATGACCTGGACAACTGACCCCGTGACTCTGACCTTGTTCTTTGTCTCTGTAGGCAATCCGCTGGACCGTACCTTCAATGTAAGCCGAGACGTTGCAGCCAACTTCAAGGAATTTCTTCTAGCGTGCCTTTTCCATACATGTATACGAGCTAGTCACTATTGGTATCCAGCATTGCAACTATAACTAAACTGCGTTTGGACAAACAAATTCTTACCTGCACTTGGTTTGCTTGTATCATCATGCAGGGTTACGCATCAGACTTTGACATCCTATCTCTGTTGACAGTGGCCCTGAACTTCAACCAGGAGTCGGGCTTTGCAGGCCTCAGTGAGTCGAATTCAATGCAGCTACCCACAGAGCGCTGTCAACGCTTGAATAGACAAGTCCCTGTCTGTAGTTCTTGACCTTAGCTTAGGCGGCTCGTTCCTGTTCTGCCTTCAGTTGGCCCGCCTTGTCTGCTTTGTTCCCTGCGTTCGTTTTGCTTTCTTGCTCAAGGCCTGCTGTGCCTGCTTTGTTCTTGTGATCTGAACCACATTTGGTCACCGTCTAACCCCGCGATCACTGCCTGTGCTCGGTGCAGACAGTTCGGCCAACTCCGCCCGAGCGCAGACCTTCAAGGGCGGCCGTTTCCCCTTGTGAGCGAGGCCAGGGCCATGGCTGTGAGCCAGTGTCATGCAAACCTGTCACAGGCAACATTCAACACTGGTACAACCTTGGGTTGTATCAGTGATACTATCAGCTCAACACTGAATCGCATGTGGATGTGTCCCCTTGCTGGACAGCAGCTTTAACGTGCCAACCGTTATTTCACTGCATGGCCACCATAGAATACCATACATGCGCTATCGACGTGTGGACGCGCATCACGTACACATGCTTGAGCTCGTTTATTACTGGCCCACCTGAGCCTTCCCCTTGACCGTTGCTACTCAGCCGCTGCTACTTGGCACTGAACTGAAGGGGCAGCACGCTTTGTTACCTCCGTCGTTGCAACGTGTCACACATGCGCAGCACACGTGTACTGCCTGCAGTGGCGTTGACTTTGCTGTGACAAACACCTTCGGTGCGAAGACCAAGGCGCTCATGGTGAGTGGCACGCTGACGCTTTTCTGTCCTGGTTTTGCTCAACGTTTGCCTTTTGTTGCTCAGGATTGGTCAGGACGGCATCCTGTCTAGTCTCCTTGCATGGCTTGCTAACGTTGGTGCCTGGTGCATGCACAAGGGGTGCTGCTGCTCTATCCAGGGCCGGAGCTGTGTTCTGTTCCGTGCCCTGTGGCAGGAGTTAAATGGTGTCACCAGGCTGCCTTGGTGTTAACAGGTATTCTGTGTTCTGCAAACGAACCAGCCAGGTACGCTGGTTGTAACGGGGCCAGGAGTTGTCGGGAGCTGTGAGCCTGCAGTTCTTCTCCTGTTTTGTGCATGTGAGCAGCTGCTTACCGGGGCATCATGCTGCAAGGCACTGTGTGATCGCTTGTGAGTGCCATGTGAGGACTGTTCGAAGCCTTTGGCTGTTTCACGCCTTTGCCCAGTCATGGCAGCATACCCCTGGCCACTGCTCGTGTGCTGCAGGACTTCAACACAAAGACCAATCGGCAGGCTGCCCTGGCTGATGCCTCTGCTGACGCAAGGTGTGTTCTAACCATTGTATTGTCAGCCTCAAACTGACTGATTCATTCCTTAGCAGATCGGACTGGCTAAGACCTAATACCTTGCGCAGGGTAGGTCAGCCCGTTCCATGTCATGTGACGGCGGTAAACCGATACGTAATCCTGAACTTCAAGTATTAGCAGGCCGGCCACAACTGCATGCTCGCATCTGTTCACCACACAGGGCCATCGCCTTTCCTGCTGTGGGTGACATCCAGGTCGTTCAGGGAGTACTGTCAAGTGCTCTATCCCAGGTGGGTTGTGAACCTACCCTAGGCAACCCCCAACACTGGGCCAGCTTAGCAGCTACCTTAGGCAACCCGCTCAGTAGCTACAAAACCACGTACAGCCTTTCCAACCCTGTACCAACCTCAAGAGGTTCGCCAGCAAGTGCCAAACTTCTGGCCACGTCCCTTACTTCTGATTCTGAAGCCAGCCACCGCCAACTTCTGGCCAGTTCCAGACTGCTAGCTCCCGTCAATATGTCATGTTGCAATCCTCCTTCTTGCCAAGCACGAGGAGAAGGGATCCAAGACTGCAAACTCTAGTCCACATCACTCCGCTCATTTACAAAGCCGTTCTCCCTGCTCTCACACGGTGCCACCTGCAGACAAGGCTGCAAGACGAGCGGAAGCCCCCCTCGCCCCCCAAGAAGCCGGGTAACAACACGGTCCCACGCATCCCCCTTGACCCTAAGTTCATCCCTAAGGCAAGTGATGCAGGGTGCCGCCTGCAAGTCGTCAGAGCATCTGATTGCAATCATCGTATTAAAACAAAGTGCCATGCTTCTGGTATGGTTCTGGCTTCTCGAGTTAGCAGACCCTTAGTGAAATGACTGCGATTGTGCACACCGGACAGGCTACCATAGCAGCACGGAGTGCACATGTATTGGTACCTTTCTGGCACAGCAGCTGTATCCATACATCCTCTTTCTCCTGCTCTTGTACATTCTGCCTTGTTCCCACGGCGGTTGCTTCCCATTGTCGTGCTGATCACATGCAGTATGTGGTCGATATCGTCAATCTCACCAACATCATGAAGAAGCCGCCACCCCCTGCCATGATCCTGGGGAACCTGGGCACGTCAATCAAGAAGTTTGGCAAGGTCAACAATACTAAGAACGACAAGGACAACGGGAAGGGCTACGGCCTGGACAAGGGCCCGGACAAAGGTTTGGACAATGGCCCGACTTGGCGCAGCAGCAGGGCGCAGCGGTCCGGCGGCTTCCGGGGCGCATTCTTCCCGCTGCCCACCGCCGCCCCGCCACCGCCCCCACCGCCTGCTGGTGGCAACCCACCTGAGCCCGTTGATGAGGTGGGCTGGACAGACTCGTGCACCCGGGTGCACTTTGAGGAATCTCTAAAGACGTGACTTCAGAAACGCTCGCTTGATGATTGAAGTTACAAATCACTCGCAAAGCTCTTCTGCCTGCCTTAAAAGCTTGTTGTTCACGGTGTCTTCTACCTCAACCCCTACGTCCCAATGCTTGTTATGGAAGGCTGACCTGACACGTCTGTTTCCTGACAAGCTTGTGAATGACTGCGTCCCCTACCGGATATCCTACCTCCCAATGCCGTTTATGTCCTTACACGACTATTTCTCGTCACAGTAACACAGGATGCCTACGGCCCTGACCGCGCTGAGCAGGGAAAAAGAACCTCAGACCCCTTCTGTGTGCTGGGCCCTTCATTTGCCTTAACTGTGGTGCAGTCGCTTCCTGGATTTGGCAACCTGAGCATTGCCGGCGACGGGGAGGGGTACCGCATGTACCGGCCACCTGATCGCATCAGGACCCGACTGGATCAGCTCGACTATGAGTACTACAAGTGAGCGCGACCAAGTCCGTGAGGACTGCGTAAACCGTCAATGCCACCACCCAAAGCGGCAACAACCATACGATCAATAACATCAATCAGTCAAAATTATTGGATTTCACAATTTACACACTCTCTAGCTTGCAACACAATGATTGGATTTCAGCTTGATAACTGTTAGTCTTAGCCTACAAGTGCTGCCTGTAAGCCCTGACGGGTGCTCGTATGCTGCCCTCAGCACTGCGTTTGCCTTGAGAAGTGCCCTCACTTGTACCTGACTGCGTGGGTTCTCTGAAAAAGCGTTCAGCAAAAACTGACTGTGCAGCACCCTGCCAACACCTGGCATATGACAACTCCCATGTTGCCTTGTGTTTCTTCACTCATGCTTGGAATGTTAACAGAACCCGGCTTGCAAGCAAGCGAGTTGGTGCATGTCTCATGACCAAGTGCCTGGCTTGTCTGACCTCTCCTCGTTGCAGTGGTGCCTACAACAGCGAAACGTTCGAGCAGGGCGACCCGGCCATGGGCTTCCAGGACTGGCACTTCGACTACCTGTGGGTTACAAACCTATTTCACCCTTAAGAGTTTGGAAGCACATTCATAGCAGGAGTTTGGAAATCTTTGTTTGTAGCAGGAAAGCGGTGAGATAGCACGGGAAGAGGGGTTGTACGCCACGAGCGGACAGGGGAAACGCCACGAGCTCCCTAAAAGGTGACGTGTATTTAGTTAGTTTGAAACATGGGAGCTCGCCATACCGTCAGGTGTAGGTGACGTATGTATAGTTAGTTTAATACAGGTGCTGTACAAGGCTTAGCACTCACACTGTATTACCATAACGATTGCTCTCGCTGCTCAGGCGCCTGTTCCACACGACCAGGCCTGCCGTACAACACACGACCAGGCCTGCCGTACAACACACGACCAGGCCTGCCGTACAACACACGTACAGGCCTGCCGTTGTGCCTGATGTGTCTTTTGCGCCCCAGCAGTGTAATGCGCTGCAGACCACACCGCACCATTCACTGATCTCTCTGGCCGTCGATTGATAACCATTCATCGATTATCATCTATGATTGCCGCTCAGCGCCCTGCCCCACACAACTCCACGTGGACGACCCAGCCATCCTCCTTTCCCTGGCGCCCAGCCTCCTGTTCCACAAGACCAGGCGTCATCCTACTCTTGCGCCCCGCGTTGACGCAGGGACCCTTATGTGTACGTTGATTACTACGGCGACCCGGGCAACAGCACAGACGACCGCCAGGGCAACGGCACAAACGGGTTTCGCAGCGGCAAAGGCTTTGCGAACGGGACCGGCGGCACCTACACCCTGCCGGACCCTGTCATCACCCCTGCGGCGCCCTTCAGTAGGTGCTGGGTTTGATTGTCGTCAAGCAAGTATACCTTGTTTGTGTCTAGAGAAGTGTCAAGGATGGTGTCAAGCATGCTTGTGTTGTTTAGTGGGTTGGGAGAGTGGGTTAGACGGGCCCGAAGACCAGCTGCGCGTCACGCTTGCTTCTCTTGTGACTAGAGGAACCCAGCCTGTTTGGTCTGCACCGCAAGCAAAAAGCTGTGTAATCAATGTAACCTCTTTGGTTTGCAGCAGCAGCTGGAAGCAAAACGCTGTGCAACAAATGTCATCTGCAGTGGGACAGCTGTGAAGTACACAGTGCTTTGCTAGAGTTTCGCTGGGGTTGCTTGAGCTGACATTTGAATTTGGCTTCTCACACACTGCCTTTTTCACGCCGTAGTAAGTAAAACGCCATGTAATGAGTGTTATGTGATGTTGGCAGGTATGCAGTGCACTGCCAGTGTAAGGATGAGGTTTCTTGAAGTTCCATGGGTTTTATTTCTTTCACGCTGCAGACATCTTCTTGGCGTCCACGCTGGAGTATGGTCGCACAGGCCAATGTGGGTGCCACGGGCCTAGCTTTCTGAACGTCCAGCCAATGGCAGTCGACTGCTTCAGACAGGGTCAACCTGAGGCCACAAAGCTGCATGTTTTGCAGCACACAGCCCACACAATAGACTGCTGGGCTGCTTTTGTTATTAAGAATCCGGGCCACCGCCGCTCTTGTAGCTTGTTCTGCATGCAAACCCGTCAACACCATGCACTGGGATCACACCATGCACTGGGATGGCCGGTCCTGCGTGAAACCATGCCACTGTAACTTCTGCTGCTGTTGTTACATCCTTATGTTCCTCCTTATGTGCAGATGAGTAAAAAATACAAACTGTCACACGTGCTCGTGCAGATGCCTACTTTTACACCAACTACTTCAGGTGAGGGGTGCCGTAGCTGCAGCAAAGCGCAGTGAAGCACATAACGCAGCAAAGTTGCCAGTACAAGCCAGCCCAGCAATGCGTGTTTACCTGCTTGCTGGTGCTCATGTCAATAAAAGTATCAACCTTGATCCCTAACCTCTCTGTCTGTGTCTTAGCCCGCACCATCCAACGCTTGCTTGCCCACAGCAACCACACCCCAGGCAGCTTCCCGCCTGCTTGCCTCCAGGTTCCTCTACACTTACTACTTCGCGCCCCAGGTAATCCCGGCCACCGCCATCAACAGCCAGAGGGCCGTGTCGTACGTCAAGCGAGATGAAAGGTGGGCGCCACAACACCCTGACGCGTCTGCAACAGGCTGGACTGCCTAGCTTGCCTGCGTGTTTGGCGGTGAAACAACCCCGTTTTTACAATTCAGTACATTCTGACATCCACAGACATGGACGATTGATCGGAAGCCCGCACTATGCAGGGTAGTTCCAGACACAAACTAACCGATTCAAGAGCCTGCGTCGTAGAGCTCTGCATCTATTGCTCTTCCATGACACCCACTTTGCCACTTGAATTGTCTGTGCAGAGCAATTTACGTACACGTCATTGTTTTGAATACAGTGTAAAGTGTTGTTCAATAATCCGGAACAGAATGTTCGTGCCTCTAAGCAAATCCTTTTTCATTTTTGCAGGGCCTCCACGGCGGGTCGGTCCGTGTCGCAGGGCACAGGCACCGAGGTGGCGGCAGTGGGCAACAGCATCTCAGCAGCCACCTCAAACGCAATCACACAATCGCTCAATGTGAGCAAGGGTGGGGCACAGCACTGCAGATTCGCCAAGGGAGCACAACTGTGCAAAAAGAAACCTGGAACTTGTTCCTGGCTGGTAGACTGGGTTTGTTTACCTATAGTCATAATTGGTTGGTGATTGAGGCAGCCGTCACACAGCACAGGGTGGGACAAGGTTCAACATCGCCTAAAGACGCTGCTCTCAAAAGTGTGGCCTTCCTGTTATGATGTGAAAGGTGCGTCGGCTTTTTGATCAGAACCCCAAGCTCGCCGACCTGAGCAAGTCAGACGCGATATTCCATCCCTTGCGCGACCCTTGGAAACTCGTTACACCACAGTTTTGTTATTGTGACCGTGTTGTGCTGAAGGCGCATGCGGTTCTTTGATGAGGACCCCAAGCTCACTGCGCCTGTGCACCTGTGCTGCAGGTATCAGACATCTTTGGCAACTCGACTTTCACGGGCCCTCCCAATGTGCTTACCCGCTACGCTGGCTCCCAGGCCTCCGCAGTCGCCTTTGGTCGCAGCTACTACTACACACAGCCGGGCGTGGGGCAGGTGGACGCCAGCAGTCAGGCTAACGCCAACACGTGGGTGTGGCCCAGAGCGGTTCGCCCAGTCCAAGGCTATGTTTGATTAAGCCAGATTACTAGGCAAACAAGGTTGAGTATGTCTTCCGTCAAGTACTAAGCTCAAGGTTTGAACGTATGTACCTGGTACTAGTCCGCAAACCTTGCAGCAGGCCGCCAACTGCGAAGGCTAGCGAGACATGCAAGACAGAAACTGAATACCGTCCTGACCAACCCTCAGCAACAGAATGAAACGCAACCATAAGTAGCTAGCGTTTGGCTGCTGTGGTAGCTATCGTTCGGCAGGCTGGCAGTAGAAGGTATTGCGTGGCAGCGTGGCACGCCAAGGCATCTTCAGGGCGGGCTGTGTTGGCATACCAAAGTATCGGCCACCGACGAAAGCATTCAACACAACCAGCACACAAGCTGGTGAGCGAGCTACCAACAGTACTATCATCCTTGCCTGCTGAGCTCTGCCTAAAGGCTGACTGAATGTGTGGCCCCTTGCACTCTGCCTGGCCCTGCAGGGGCTACGCGGCCGGAAGCGGAGCGGGCTTCACCGCCTATTCCTCGGGGTCGCAGTTCTCTGGCACCAGGGGCCAGGCGCTGGGAGTGACAGGCGAGGTAAGATTGGAAGTTGGCCTGCAAGGTACTGAAAAACTATGGACCATAGGCTAGATAGGTGTACATGATCCCGCTTACATCAGGGTTGCAGCATGGACAGGCGAGGTAAGCGGCAAAGATGGATGCAAAGGTCTCAGGCGGGTTCCTGACGGAATGGACGGTACGGGCGGGTTCCAAAGGGCCGCACTGGCGGGCTTTTGAATTTGCCACTGAGGCTGAGATCAAGTGCTGGTCAATCAGGGGCTGCTGTTTGTTTGGCTGGTTGTTTGCATGAGTCAGTGTTCACGTCCTTCTGGGCTCACCAGCAAGCACCACAATGTTTGGGGCTGCTTCGCTTGCCAGCTTTCGTCCGGCTGTTCTTTGCCTTGGACACTGACGCTCCTAAGTACAAACACCGCCCCAAGTTTGTGCCTTAGGACCACCGTGTTTACCATTGCTTTCACCTTGAAGCGGCCTGCTGATTTGCAATGTGGTTGCTTGACCTGCTTATGCACAGGTGGCTTTGGATTGGGACGTAGGGGGTAAACGATAACTCAAGCAACAACGGTAACTCAAGCAAAACCCTCAAGAGGAGCAGCCTCGTGGATTTGCTGGTTCAGCAACCTGTCTGTTGTGTTCTTTGAGTGGAACGCATTTGACCGGATCCCAGGGTCTGTGCACGTCTGTGCCAGATGCCATAGGCTGTACTAGTATAGTGAAGCCAAAAGTGTTGCAAAGCAGGAGTGAAAACCTTACTTGTAGAGGTCACCTCAGGGGAGACGACACGTGGTGCCCTGAGCGAAGTGTTCGAATGAGGTGTTCATGCCTTCTGGTGGGGCCTCACCCATGGCCCAGAAACGAGTCGCAGGAGCGCAAGGCTTGCGGTAGACTTAACAGGGATCACATCAGGCAGGCCCATGCACTGAGCGCAACCGCAGTTAACGTCCTGATGGGACTTGTGACATGCATCACTAAGGTGCTATCTGATGCTTAAAGGAAGCTGCCAAGCTGGATCCCAAAATGCCTGACCTGAACAGTTGCTCAGTCTTGTAAGAGCCAGTGAGGCACACCCTTGCTGTCATTGGACACCATTGGCCTATGGTCAGGGCCATGCATACAGTCATACAGAAGCGTCCAAAAAAAAGAAGTTTGCCAGTTCTGGGACAATTTTGGGGCTGACAGTGGAAACAGTGTGTTTGTGGTGTGTATGTCGGGTCCTGTGATGTTGTTACGCTTTTGTTATGGACTGGGTCAAGTTATCTGTCGTGCACTAATATCTTTGTGTGGTACTGTTTGTCATGGATGCAGAGCTCAGCTAGTGGGCTGCTTATCTTCAGTCCGCAAGCCAGCAATTGCATGAGTCTAAAACGATTGAGTGGCTGCAGGGCTGAGCATGGACTCCGACAGCATTGCGTTCGGGCTACTGACGCCCAGTGTCTGGCGCAGCTGCCCCACGCTGGCTTCCAGCTGTTCTCGCTCGCGCTTTGCGCTGAAGAGCTCGTTCTCAAGGTCGGCGATGCGGCGAAGCGTCGCGGAACGAGCGGTTGAACCGGAAGCCATGGACGCCTGCATTCAGGGGACGAGAGGCAATCACGCTGACTGTTCTGTCCTGGGCCCATGTCAATGATATCAAGTCGTGAGGACAAAGCAGTTCAACGAAGGACTGAAAGCACGCTGACTGTTCTGCCCTTGGCCCATGTCAATAATATGAAGTCGTGCGAGCCTAATATCTAACTGATCTGTCGCACTCTTTCCTGGAGCCTTTCAAGCTCAGTTGCTTGCGAAGCCGTGCCCAACTCTCGCACCGTTGCAACGCTGCTGGGCGGCGGGGTTGGCAAGTTGATGCGTCCATCCAGCAGCACGCAGCGCTCGTCCAGCTGCATGGCCGCCTCTTTATCCCGCAGGTTGTCCTCCAACATGGCAGAAGCCAAGGCCAAGGCATCAAGCTCCTTGTCTACATTCGTGACCTGCGAACAGTGTTGTCGGTGCAACCAACACTGCGAATGCGACGACTACCAGGGTTACGAACGACAGCTGCTACGCCGACTTCAAGGGCTACACTCATGACATATGTGAAGCTGATTGTGCTACCACAAAGCTGGGACACCGACTTCCATGTCTACGCCAGAACGTGAGATTGCCAAACGCCGCTTCTCAGGTTCGCTGCGCATCGTTGATCAAAATGTACATGAGCGTTGGCTCAAACGCCTTATTGCGCCGACCGATGTGCGCGTGCGGACAAGCCGTACCTTATCGCTCAGTTGGCTGGTAACCGCATTGAGGTGAGCAATCTCCCGGCTGAGCGCTGCCTCTACGTCATCGTTCACGGTCTCGCGGCAGGGTCGGGCCTTGCGCATGGCGAAGCGCTCCTTAGCCTGGGCCAACGGGCCGCGCTTGGCCTCGAGCGCAGCAGCTAGCTTGCTGCGCTGAGCATTGGCCTTGACAGTCTCGTCGCGCACCTGCAGCCAAGACCATACATATTTAAAAAGAAACAATCAAAGCGGCTTGAACCTGCACTCTCCTACGCCTGACGCGAAAACGTCCGACCTCGCAAGATCAGAACTCCACCCACAGCCTTCGACCAGGCCCACCTTTGCCAGTTGCGCCGCCAGATTGTCCTTGAGCCTCTCCGTGCTGCCCAACTTTGCCATCATGGCATTGTTCAGGAGGTGCGCGGCGTCGTGCTCGGAGCCCCGTGCGGTGTGTATGGCGTGCCGGATGGCCTTGCGCAGGCGCGCTGAGTCTGACAACCAATGGCGTGCAAGGTTCAAGTTCTCCTCGGTGGAGCGAGCCTGGAGGCCGGGACAGCACAGCTAGCATGAGGAGCTCACTAGCGGCACGACAAAGCATAACGGACAAACTCGTGATCTGACCATGGTATCTGCCTGTTCCTAGACTCACAACCCAGCGTTTCTACAAGCGATTCTTTCCTCAGCGCCAAAAAGAATCTGCCGGTTCTGGGACAATTCTTGGGAACTGCCCTGACTGACCTGCGTATCTGATTTGGCATCATGTTCACTTACGTGCCGCCCTCGCCATCCAGCTGCCCAGCTCCTGGAATCCAGAGTCGGTGGCAATTTGTTTCCTGCCTACTGCTATCCGTTTCCTGACACCCACCCATGTGTGAGGTGTCTTTGCCGAGCAGTCGTGGTTCTTCTTGGGCACGTTGGGCACAGCGCCCACCTCCCCCTGGGACCCCACACCCATCACGGCCGTGTCCACCTCGATGGCATCGAGCTGCGCACAGCAACAAGACACGGTTTGGGTTACCAGCATATAGCCCTTTCTTTCAAGACAGTATGCCCTAGGGTAAGCTACCATCACAATGCAGTACAGTAGACTAGGGTAAACCAGGTCCCATCAAATTAGGATAGTTAACAACAAGTCGGGACTTGTCCAGAGCCACACTTGACAATCACGTCTTTCATCAAAGCTTCAACATGTGAGGGTGTCTGGCCTAGCTAGCCCTCCCACCTTGTCCCTGAGGTCTGCCATGAGCTTTGCCTTAACCGCCTCCAGCTGTGCGATCTCCTTGTCCACGTGCGACAGGGCCCGCTTGACCTTGTCGCCGAAGTTTGTGATGAGGTGCTGCTGGTTCAGGAGGGTGCGCTCGACGTCGTCCATGGTGCGCTCGCGCTGGGGCCGGGCGTCGCGCACCTGGAGAGATTGTACACAAAGGCCCAGTTACTGATTGATGCAATGAGGGGCCTAGTACACTAAGCTGTGGGCGTCGCGAACCTGGAGTGTGATTGTAAACATGCGGCTTGGGTAAGGGCCCACTGAGAGGCCTACTGTTGCTAACTGACAGATGCGGCCAACCTTCCAGATGGTCCCATCGCAATAACACAGGGCGCGTGTACATCTTGATTATTTGTTAACGACTATATGATGATATATAATTATATATCCACGACCCTGGGTAACCAGTCGTAGTCTGCTGAACTATGGCATCATTGTTCGCAGCATGTGGTGTCAAACGCCTTGACTTTGAACTCAGAAAACTCGGTGGTGTTTGCTCCTTACCTGCAGCCTGCCCTGGTTGAGCGCCCCCTTGTTTTCCACCTTTGCCAGGCGCATCTCCAACTGACCCCGCACCACAACACACGCTGCAATTTCACTCTCCACGTCAGCCACCCCGCGCTCAAGCTGCGATCAAATGGGCCGCAGCGGTGTTTGCTAATTGCACTGGAAAACGACCTCAGTCAGCTACATAACCTAAGCTGGCACCAAAGCAAAGTTGGCAAGCCGCATGGAAAGAATTGCAACACTGTGAAGGAAAAAGGACTACCTCCACCAACTGAACTGCAGACACGTGACAGGCTTTAGGTCATAGCTGTGATCATCATGACACCAAGAAGGCCTGCCCAACATGCGCATGGCTCTCACCTGTACTTTGAGCGAATCTGTGTGTGCGATCTTAGAGCGCAGTGCAGTCTCCACTGTTGTCAAGTCATTGACGACCAAGTCTGCTGCTTGAGCCTGCGTTTGAGTGTGATTTGGCATGCTGTATCAATCACCGTCACAATGGTGAGTTGGCATGCATAAACGGATCTGCATCACAACAGATCAAATCTCACAAGGGGTGGTCCAGCGACCAGACAAGGCAACAGAAAGGGCGTAGCTCGGTACAGCTAGTTGGCATGAGCACACGTGCCGCGTCAAGCAATGACCTGATTAGATGGCTTCGGTCATGGCATGACACTCAGAAGGCTTTTGTTTGAACTGTTACCAGATTCGTAGGAGGGCTGGTATGAGCATGTCAGTAGAGTCAAACCACGCTGAATGTTTGACATGTTCACTCAACTGATTGTAGCCTCAATAGCAGGGCTGCATGGATGGCATGACGCCACATCTCCCAGTTGCAGTTTCAGGTGCCGTACAGACCCCACACACCCCCCTGACCTACCTGAAGGAGGCCGGAGGTATGCCGAAGCGTGGATGATTGCTTCTGCTCATTGTTGCTAAGACCGACATGGTCTCTTGTCTGCGAGCACAATTGCGTGTAAAGTCGTAAGGCTACTGCCAGAGTTTGACCGTCTGCCCGGTATCATTGGATCACTGCAAGAGTTCGGGTGCTGCTTTACTAGAATGTGGTGGCACTGAATGGGACTCCAGTTGCTGCTCCGCTGACGTGCCGGGTGAACCCATCGCTGCCAACTGGAGATGTTGACTTTGTGATTGCGCACCTCCTGATGCCATTCAGCCGGGGTGCGGTAGGTGTTGCCAGCCTTCTTCTCATTTGCTTGTGCCAATAGCCGGTAGTTCTGCGCGGAAGAGCTCGTGAGTGGGAGGGCAAAAGAGCAAGTACGGCTACATGGCACCGCTTCAAATGCCTACCGTGAGATTGATGCCATGGGTCGAATGGCCGTACTGAGGGGCCATCTGTCTGAGCCTTGTACGACCAAGGCCGTCCTCCCTCCCGGGCTGTTGGCTTGCACCAATCACAACGTCACTAACAAACACGCGCGATGGGTCTACAGTTGTGTTAATAATCTGCCAGCACTTTGTTGGTTCAAGAGTGTGTCGAGGGCAGACGCACTACTGCCGTAACGGTCAACCGCCGGAACAGGTATTTTCCACACTCTTCCTGCCTGAGTACCTGCTTTACCACCTGGTTTGCAGAGAAAGGAATATGGGGCCCCATGTAGCATCCTGGGTCCATTGTGGGCAGATGCATTGTCCATGCACGGTTCAATGCCCAGTGCAGAGGCGCACGGTCATGACACAAGCGGCAGGCCCTGCCGAAGTCAACCGACGCATGCGCCAGAAAATCCAGCGAAAGCCGATGCAGAAGATGCAGCAGGATCAGTACAGGGAAGCCTTGATGGAGGAGGTGAAACAAGTGCAGGGAGGAAAACTTGCCTTTGACCTGCAATCCACATCACCTGCCGCACAGGCTGAGCAGGTAAACTTCAGCATGGACATCATTCCTCATCCATGCTTATTTGTTCATGCATACATGGTATGCTTATATGATCTGCTTGAGCAAACCTGGCGAGTCCAGGAATTATCTCAGCCATTTCTGAAACCTGGCCCCAATCCTAGAACGGCACAGTTCATTGCTTATCCTTGAGCGCTAGCAGGATTGTTAAAGGAGGGACACTCAGGTGTACACAGTTTATCCAGATATCTTGCAGGCCGAGAAAGTGGAGGCAGGGGAGCACAATGCAAAGACATACCACATCAAGAGGCATCTCATGATGTAGAAACCTCCCAGATCCCATGGTGCAGGGACATCCCAGATCAAGAGGCAGAGGCGCGACCCCGCATTTGCCCATGCACGCGGTTCCTCGCTTGCCCCTTGACCAATGCAGGAGCGGCAGCAAGCGCAAGCCCAACTGAACGCAACCCTTCAGGCCACCCTCTGCCGCAATGAGGAAGTCTCTGACTGGCAGCACCTAGAACGCATGGTGGCCACCCATGGGCCAAGCATGAGCTACTCAACAGTCAGTTTGGTCATCAACCGACTAGGCCTGATGGTCCGGAGTGGGGCTGGGCCACACAGCTACTCAGGTACTTGTCAAGGTGGTGGGTCTTCCAAGATTAGCCGTCAAAAGAATCACCACTCTCAGGCCAGGCTAAGGAATGGCATACAATTACAGGCGACTTTGTAGCCTTTGTAGCTGCCATGTGTCAGTCACGCTGGTAGCATTTGCTGCAATTTTGGAATGGCAGAGTTTCAGGTGTTTACAAGGCTGTAGTGTTGTTTGTCGTTATGAACTGTTGAGGCGGAGTTTGGGATGCCAGCCATGTACGCATGCATGTCAGCTGCCGGGGACTGCAGGAGTGTTCAACACTCAGCGGACGGCAGCCTCCCAACCCAGAGCCCCTTGTTATTCGACTGTGACACCATTGGCTCATGAATTCGTTGATGCCATACCTGCAGACACCCCAGTGTGTTGGGAGCACAATTGACACTTGACCATGACCGCGCCATGCTGTTGTGGCTCTAGGTTCAGCCTGGTCGAGTCAAGGCGCCCCAGAAGCAGTGGTACCCAGCCCTGCGGCTGGCAGCCGTTACCAATCGCTGCTGCTGTGCCTTGTGCAACACCTGGTGCGAACCACCTCCTGGTTCTCAGCTGTGCAGTACGGGCAGGTGTGTGTGCGTGTGTTGTTCTACATTGGGAACACTTCTTTACAATGCAGGATGGAGTAATCAGTTTTATAAGCCACCGCACATGCGGTCTGCAATTCCCACTCCTGCCCGTGCTTGTCCAACCACCCATGCTTGTCCAACCCCGCCTTTTCTCCTTCTGCCCGGTATCCTGCCCATGCCGGTCTGCCTGCCCTGCCCAGACACACCAGAGCCTGCTACAGAGGGATTGAAACCCTTTTTTCGTGTGTGACTGACGAACAACACTGCATGGATGCCGCTCGCATCAAGATGAACAAGTGCACCTGGGTTTGGTGCAGGGGTTGCAGGAGCAGCACCAACAACACAGCCAGGCATGATGAAGCCTGCAATCTCCGTGTGTGGAGCATGGCCCTGGCTCATCTTTTGTAGCATGACAATGGAACCTTGCATGTTGCAGGTGTCTTTTGGCATGGCTGCGTGCGGCTACTCGGACCGCGCCTTCTGGGCGGTGTTCACTGCGTCTGCGGAGCGCAAGCTGCTGTCATGCAGCGGCCACTCCCTGGCACTGCTCATGAACGGCATTGGTGAGCAGGGAACAAGGGGCAAGACCCGTGTACTGGCATTTTTCATCAGGCAATATATGGATTGAGATGCGGGTACTTTGTGTGTGGAGCAACCGCAATTACGGTGCTATCATATCATGTGCATCATATGTATAAGGATGAGGTGTTTGATGGCATATGGAGCAGAATGGTTGGGTTTAGTTTGGTTGGCATGAGGCGTGGCTGCGTTGGCTTCACAGTGGGCGTCGGTTGATAGGCGTTAACATGTTCCAGGCATTAGGGCATGTCAGAGCAGTATCTGGGACCACTGCCAGCTGCTTGGGGCGCGTCATTTCGACTCGCCAGGCTCATCACTGCATGGCATTGGAAGCTTCAGCGTCCATGCATCTAGTAAGCAAAAGCTAATAGGAACTGGGTCCTGTTCAACTACCAGCTTCAGGCGGTGCTGGTTGGTGCATCTGATCTGACGGGAGGGCCGGACGACCTCCCGGCAGCCCAGTGAGCTGTAAGGTGCTGTTCTCCGTTCTGTCCTTGTTTGCAGCTTGGTCTGGTCACACGCCCACTCTCCAGTGGCTCAAGAAGAGTGAGGTTCAGAGCGCCAAGCACTGGCACGCCACCTCCACAGCTGACGCCACCGCAACACTGTGGGCATGGGGGGCCTTCAGCTACACGCCAACAAAGCAAGTGCATAAGAGGTCGTGTACTGCCCTTTTATCATTACATGGCTTATCATGGTTCAACCCACGGTACTGCAGCTAGACACAATGACGAGCCAAGAAAGCTCACTGGTAGCAGCCCTCTGAACACGCTTTGTACTGCTGGCATTTGCTTGGCCCATGCTATGAGCATCATGTGCACTCGATCCACATTTGAAACCACCATCGGGCGTCATTGGGCTGTCCCTTACATTAGTGTGTTTATCCAGCGCTCCCAGTAGCAGTGTTGATGATGATGTCTTTGCGGCAGCTAGCCAGCCAGCATCGAGCCTGCTTTTGAGCATACAATTGGCTCTTGAGTGACAGTCAGTGAACCCCCCTGGCCACAGACCGGCTACCTCTCACTGTACACCATGCTATGAGCCTAGGCAACTGTGCACCCCCATTGCAATAGTGCATGCCAGCTGAGGGTGCATTCCATGCCTGCCATACGCAGGCTTGCCAGCAAGGCTAGGACTAAAATGCACGCCGACTGTGCATGCTCGGCCATTGCTCTAACTGATCCGCATGCACACTGCGCACCCCTGTTGCAGGCTATTCACAGCGCGTGTGCTCCAGCGCATGCTGGGCCTGGCGCGCAGGCGGCACCTGTCAGGGCAGCAGCTGCTGCATGTGATCTACTTTGCGAGCCGACTGGCGGCGCACCACCCATCGACGCCCTGGCTGCACGCCTGGTGCAATGCCTTCCAACCGCACCTACCACACGTGAGTCACTCACCTCATGGGCCTCAAGTTTCTCATCAATTCTCTCAAACCTGTCTGAGAGCTGACGATTACAAATTTCAACTTTGACGATGTTGGCACAGGTGTTTTGGTGCCCTACCCTCAGCATACCAAGCCCAACAAACTTAAAGCCAGTGGCATGACACATGCCCACCATAGCACTGCCCACCATAGCACTGCCCACCATAGCACTGGCAGTCTGCGCGACCTGCGAATATTTACAGCGACAAACAGCACAGGTCAAGGCGCACGGTGTGCATGACAGGGATTGGCCTGAAGTGGGTTTTTCGTAGGGCGTGCGCATTACAGCGGTCAGACCATCACTGCTGAGCCAACACCATGCTCGCATCACCGCTGAGAGCCCATGCTGCCCCACACAGTCCAGGCAGTGGATTTTGAAACTATGCACACTCGCACAGTCGTGTACTCTAGCTACTGCACGCACGAATACAGTCGTGCTTCGCACCACCACTTGGCACGCAGGTTGCTCCCCGCGTCTTGGCCGATGTCCTGCTTTGCCTAGCCTCCCTCCAACACACCCCCGAGCCAACGTTCATGTCAAAACTGCTGCAGCAGCTGCGAGCAGCAGGCATGCAACCGCCGGCCTCGCAACTACCCCACACAGCAGCAGCCATGCAAGGACCATGCAAACCCACTCCCTCCTCCATGCAAACCCGTCACACCGGTGACACGCAAACAGATCTACATGCACGCAACGGTGGAATGGATGGTTTTCAAGGACAGGGTGGTGAGGTTGGCATGGTCCAATGTGCAGTGCTAGTCATGCGACCGGGACAGTGCATGGTGACTGATCTGGTGTCATGCGGCCCCATGTCAGATCTTAGGTACCCCGCGGCTGACAGGAATCCCTTCACCCCTGGGGCGTCTGGGTCAAACGCCCATGCTATCGTGACGCTTATGCCCCTTCATAGGCAGGCCACTGGGCAAGCGTCTGGTATGGGCAAGGGGTCAGTGCAGCAGCAAGGGCCTGGTTTGGCACAGGCAGCTGCACAGCAGGAATTTGTGATGGGGCAGGCAGCAGCAAGCTTGCATGGGTCGCAGCAGCAAGGGAGTAGCGTCAACGTCCAAGGGGCGAATGGCCTTGACAGTGGGCCTGCTGGGCTGCAAGGCGAGACTAAGCAGAGCCATAAACAGGCAAATGCGGCAGACAATCAGCAGCCACAGGCAGTCTTGAGATCAGGCCAACCAGGCACAGCAGCCATGCATGGTGCATCAGAGCGGATGGCCGGTCATGTGGCGCCCGACATGCTTGGTTTGGCGCCTGGTCACATGCACACGCATGGTGGCATGCTGGGGGGTCATCAGCTGGGGCAGGTGGCATGGGGTCTGGCCGCCATGCAGCCCTACATACCCCGACAGTGGATGGACTGCTTCACAGAGAGGGTGAGGCTGCACCACACACACATGCACACATGCACACAAAAAGCACACATGGTCGTGTGTCGTTGCTTGTCACGTGATGCCATGCCTAAAGGAACCACAGAGCTCACATGCATGGTCAAAAGCCACAGACCTGCATCTTCATCTTCATCAATCAGCAGTCCCTTACCATTCAGAAGGGCCAGTGCCATCCTTCATGCCTGCACACGTCTGTCTCTTGCCTGTCTGCATGGCTCTTGGGTCCAGCACAGGACAGTGAAATCCTGCCTGCACGTCTTGCCTGTCTGCACTCCACAACCGAACCCACATGGGTCACACCTGCCCACGTGCAGGTGTTAAACTGCTTACCTGATCTGGACGCCTCCACTGTAGTGGACATCTTGTACGGCGTATCTGGTCTGGCAACGTCCGGCAACAACTCCCAATCAGGCAACGGCGCTGCCTTACGCCACGTGCCTGATTGGGCACTGGCCAGCAGTACGCCAAGGCACGTGCAACATGCAGTCCTGGCCTCACAGGCCGTGCAGGGTGCAACCGACTTACAACCACCGATCAGCTTTTCAGACAGAAACCTCCATCTTCCTCCCACCCAGCTAATCTCTAGTAGCAGCAGTACCAGCAATCAACTCTCAAATGATGAGGCTGTTCAACCAGAGATGGCAACGTCAGGGGAGGAAGGCGCACAAGAGAGGAGTGAGGCGAAGGGGGTTTCAGATTTGGATCGCGTGGGGGGTGGTTGGAGTGTGACCGGGGAGTGGCTGGGTGTGGCGGTGGTGGGCGGGGCGGGTGGCGGCCTCGCTGACGGGGCGGCTGGGGCAGCTGGAACCCGATGCGCTGGCGCAGGCTGTGGTGGCAATGGCAAGGTGGGTGTGGGTGGGCTCGTGTGGGTGGGCTGGTCAGAGCTGATAGGGAGATGTGAGCCTGGGTTGTGGCTAAGAAGTAGGCAGGTAAGAAATTGCGGTTCCAGGTAAGAAATAGATGGACTGTTTAGTTGGGGAAGGAGCACAAGCAGTGAACAAACATTTCATGTGTGGTGTACTGCTGCGGGCTCAAGGGCTAAGCCAGACTTGGTGTGGACGGGGCAGGGGGTCCGTCAGCCAGAGTTTGAGGTCCTACCTCGCCTTGTCCAGCTCACGCGAGTTGGCATGCCATAGGCTGTGACACCTTGTGCATCCAACGCCTCAGCTTCTGCCTGAACAGGCTTGGCCCTGCACGTGTTCAGGGCGCACGTGACACCCTGTGTGACTTAGCGTACGCATGTGCTTGTGTGTTGCATTCATGCATGCACTTGTAAATGACCATGCAGGCTGTACCATGCGTAAGCTTATGCATGTGCAGGTTGGGCGTGAGCCCCTCTCAGCAGTGGCTTGAGGGTGTGGTTGACTCGAGCCTGGACCGGCTGCAGCGCTTCAGCGCCTGGGCTCTGCCTGACCTCATGGTGGGGCTGGTGGCTCTGGGGCATGAGCCCAGCAGGGAGTGGTGGAGTAGGTAAGCGGGAGGAGCAGTCATTGCGTGAACCAGCAGGTGGTGCGTGCAAGGGGTGCATTTCAGATAACACCAGGTCACGTCAACCGGCGAGGCGTCATGCCAGGCATGCTTTCATTGGTGTGTAGCTGACGGTGATGTGTAGCTGTGCATCAGCAGTGCGATGGAGCACACCATGGCTAGGAGGGGGCATCTCATGAGCACCTCTAGCTGATGTGTGGTCCTGTAGTGTGGCAGGGTTGCCGACCCTTCGTCCCCGCTATCAGGCCGGCGCATGCAGTATTGCTGATGTACTCGGGCTGAAGTGCACGGCCAGCGTTTGGCAGCTTGCCAGTGACCTGTGTTCGAGTTGTGCACGTTTTGCCATGCAGTTACGAGTCCGCCCAGCTTCCCCTGCTCTCCCGCTGCCCCGCCTCGCACCTGTCTCGCGTGGCCTGGGGCCTGGCAACCGCCTCCCACAAGCCCTCAATCGAGTGGCTGCATGAGCTGCTGGTCGCTTCCCTGGCTCAGCTCAAGCGCATTGACGAAGAGTGAGCGGCACATGCAGGCATTGTGGTGAAAGCAGGGGCCATCACCATTAGCAGGGCATGGAGCCGGCCACCATTGGTACCTGGAACTCTCACATGCACGCATCATTGCATGGCATTTGCCTTAGCTATCACTGGCTATGGAGCTAATGGAGCCGACCAGTCTTGGTGCACATCCAAACCCGTACACAGTCCTGTTACCTCAGCTTCCACCGTACATTTATGTTGCCGCGTGCAAAGATAGCGCATGGTTAATTGCAGCCTGGCGTGCAAAGCCAACATGCCCATGGCAAGGTTTTTTTGGATCATCAGCACCACACTCAGCCAACTACTGGTCATTACTAATGGAACATATCCATAAACTTGGAGGCGCAGATTGCGCACGTACCCCCTCATATCATGTCCGCAGGTTTTGAATCCCGCAGATTGTAAGTACCAATCTCAAATATTTCTCACTGGTGTGCTGTCTGCAGGGAGTTGGTTCGCCTGATCTGGTGCCTTGCCAAGCTGCGCCACCGGCCCGGCACCCGTTGGCTGGATGCATTCGCGCTTGAGTTTGACGGTCGCCTGCTGCGGCTGAGCGGCCACCAGCTGTGTGACGTGTGCTGGGCGCTAGCGGCGCTGGGGCACTGCCCCACCCAGGAGTGGACTGCACAACTGGAGGTGGCACTGCTGGCACGGTGGGCCACTGGGTGTAGTTACCGGGGTTCGCTGGATAGGAGGATGGGTGGTGTGCAAGTGTGCATGTGCACGCTGTTGGCCATTGGTACTTGGTGGGCACTGTGGCCACATTGCTTTAACACAACGCGGCTGTTAAACATGTTTGTCGTTGGCTTACTGTGTTACATGTGTTACGTGTGTTTGTTGCCCTTGTGTGCAGGCGTGATGAGTTAGCCCCTGAGCAGCTGGCGGTGGTGCTGTGGGCATGGGAGCAGTGGAGGCACGTGCCACAGACACCGGCACTGCTGTCACATGTGACAGGCAGCCTGACTGGCGCTGTGGCTTCGTGACCAGTACGTCTCAAACTGTCGTGCTGCTTATCATTAGCTGCTTCTGATGCTGCCCATGTCGCTGTACTGCTAGCATTCACAATCTCAAAATGTCCAGTGTCTGTCTGTCTGAACTCAATGGGCATGCACTGAATCAAGACTATTTTGTAGCGTAGAAAAGGCTACTGCACCAGTCTGTCTGGAGTCGAGGAAGGACCATCCTAGCTCTCAATAGGTACGACCATGTGCTTTAGTTGTACTAGGCAGTAGTTTTTGTTTGGTGCTTTCATCTCAAAGGCAACATCATCCAGTTCTTGTCCGCATGAGGCTGGTACACGTGCACGTCTATGTATCGTTCTTAGCTCCAACACCTTCCAGAATCATGTCCTGGTTTCCGGAACCCGAACATGTTCAAAGGCCTGGCACACTTCGTGGACTGAACCGATTCCCTTGGACGCGCATTTCTGCATAGTCGCAATCAGCGGCTTGAAGCTTGAAATACAGAGAAACACCGTGATCACATGTTCATTTGCACCTGCTCCATGTCACCCAACACCCATGACTTGTGGTGCACATCAACACCCATGACTGCGTCTGGTGTACATCAGAGCGTCAAACACTTCACGCTCACCACATGGTAGCCAAGCAACACTGGAGCAATACTGTTCCTCATGGGAATGCATATGACCAGCGTCCTGCCTGACGGGTCTGTTACTGGTCCTGTCATGGGTGGCGGACACGATGCGAGGCATTGGTGACGTGGATGCTGGTCCAATGGCCGGCAGCGTCACATCCAATCACTGTCTTCAGTAGTTTCGCAGCCAACAGGCGCTGAGCATGAGTAGAGATTGACCAGGAGCACATCTTCGGGCACATGATTCCATCTGATGCACAGGGGTGGCTTGCTGTCAACCAGATCCAAAGTGTCAAAGAAGTGACAGCCACCGTGCTTGCGCGTAAGTCATAGCCGGTCATTCACAGGTCGTTCTGTCATGCATCACGTCTTCTTCAGTGTGCCCGTTGCAGAATCGTGATGAAGGATACTCGAGGCAGGGGTTTTAAGGCAGGTCTCAATATCAAACAAGCCACCAGGCAGTGAATGCACAGTATCACCTTCCTGGCAGAGTGGCACTGCGATTTCCACCGCTCTTATGGACCTGCAGAAGCCCAAGCTCAGGCTGCAGCCAGTGGCAACGCTGCTGCCTTCTCTCAAGCTGTGGCGCAAGCCTCCATCCCACCGGCAGGTAAGCCACTGACCATCAGCATGGCAAAGACCGCACCAAAGAAATCAATTGAAACGATCGTCTGCAAGGCAAAACATAGCACAGCACATGTCACCATTGATGGCAATGCCGGCGTGACAGCAGCCTTCCACAAATCGTAGACGAGTCGCATGTAATGCTGGGCATCCACATAGTATGCATATTATGCACTCAAGCGTGGTATATGTTTGTTTGCCGCAGGTGTGATTGAATGTCTCTGCCCCTTCCAAGCTGCGCCCAGGTCACACTAGTATGTGCGGCCAGGTCGTAGGTGGTGGTACAAGCCTACCAGGGGCTTCCAGCTGCTACTAACCTGGTCCTTGGTGTAATCCACCAAACCCAGGGAACTCAGCTCCTCTGTGGTGTGTATGAAGCCTGGTGGGACCTCAGTGAAATACAGTGCCAGTGTCTGCGTAGTAAAATTAGTGTGCGTCAAACCTGCAGTCGTCAAAGCAGCAAACATGTGCGTATTGAATGTTATGCCATTGCCCGAGTGCAGGTCAAAGATTCTTGCAGGCAGTCGAGAGCAAGGAGCCGATGTAGTCTAATGGGGATTACACCGTGCTAATAATGCATCTGTAATTGACCAAATGACACATAACACACAGTCTCCAAACAGTGCTAACCAAATTCAAATATCACACCGTGCTAATGGGAGCGAAAAGATGCTGGACAGCAGAGATGGCAGGCTCGTGTAGGTTGAGAAGCTCAGGCAACGGTGCCTTCCTGTGACCTCCAAGACCAGCCTGGAAAATGGTTGGAGAGGGAGAAAACGGCGTGGAGAGCTAGTTAGTCTCCACATCGCTGCTGCGGCTTGCCTGGATCTTCTTATTATGTATCGTGGGGAACTGGTTTCCTGACATGGACATGGCGGAGTAGATTGCAGATAAGACTCCGACTCTCAAAGAGGTTGTATCCACCGCGACTCAATGCTCTCGCTTCTGATACAAAAACGCGTCAATTCGGTGGCAAACAAACAAAGCCTCAGGGTCTGCCAGGCTCTTTCATGAATCCTTTGGCCCGACGCGGAGACAGGCGTTGTACGCTTCCGACCACGTGAATATCGTGATGACTTAGTTAGTTTCGCAGGCAGATACACTCGTTAGTCTCACAGATGGACGGGGATTCACTTCTTGGCACCTTTTGGTACAGCAAAAACGCAAGTGAGCTCTCTGAGCACAGTCACCTCAAGCCCATGCACTGTCCCAGTCCCACGTGAAAAAACACCAGCAAGACGTGAAAAACATTGAAGCGGTGCCAGAACTTAGCAGTTGTGTTGGAAGGCAATGTCGACATCTGCCTAGGTACCTGTGTGACCTGCGCGGCGTGTCGGGACTGCCAGATAGAAGAGCCAGATAGAAGAGTGTCTGTAATGGGGACAAGAAGGCAAGGCAATTGAGGAGAAGCATCAAGCATTAGGCATCAAGCATGCTGCTCTATCACTTCACTTGCCACTCGCTGTTAATGCATCGCCAGACTCCTGCGGGCACGCCACATGTCGTCGAGGTGGTGCATTTGGGCTTCCCACTTTTTACGCTGGGCCAAGAACCGTTACAAGGAACCTTTCATAAGTAAGGAGTTAAAGAGCACTCATCTGAAGTACGACGGACCTGTTACGCGGAGGGTTGCAATTGCCGTTGCAGTTCAACCTATAGGATGATCGGATACTGGGACGATCGGAAATAGGGCATGTCACTGTAAGGATAGTTGACCACTGCGCAGCTTGTGCCCCATTCGCCCTCGCCCTGTCAAACTTGCTGAAAAAGCGAACGTGTTTGTCGTCATGCTTGAACGTGGATTGGCAAGAAGCCAGTGGAAGAGTCAGATGCATGCATGACCCTCGTGCCATCATTCCTGCCTGCTTAGGAACAGTCCAGACCTGCTTGGACTGACTGTATCTCGCCTTCAGGCGAAAGGCCAATCAAATCAACAACGCTTGACGTGCAAACGAAAATGGGGGGCAATTGGCTGATGAATAGACAGGATATGCCAAAGTACGTTATTTCCCTGAAGGGAGTTGAAAGGAGGAAAGTGGGCAGGGCGGGGAACTTCAGCTGCACAGAAAAAGGAAGTGGAGACAAAGTGTTCCACTCCACAAAGTCTTCCACTCCACAAAGTGGAGGGGAAAATGTGACTGAAAGCGGTCTTCACAACAAAGTCTGAGAATGGTCATGCAATCAGAGCACCCGCTCACGACTGCCACGTGCCCTCTGCGAAAGATGCTGTTCGCTTGCCGCTCTCTGCTCTGCATCGATTACGGGCTTCAAAATACTCTGCCTGCCTGTCTGTCTGCCACACGCCCTCTATCTTCCTGCCTGCCTGTCTGCCACACACCCTCATGCTCTCTGCTTTGCTGCCTGCTGTGCTGCACGTGTGTCTCTGATCCACGCCTGGATGCGCTCCCTGAGCTCCGGCTGTGGCACCAGCATGTCGGGGGTCAGGGGGGCACGGGACATTGGGTCGCGCTGGTCCGTCAGCAAATGGCGCGTGATCTGCGTGCATGGATGCATGGATGCATGGGCATGTGCGTGTGTTCGTAGATATGGCTAAGGAAATAATAGATTGCAACGCCGCCATTGCACATGGTGCATGCACACTGAATTGTAAGCATCAGCAGCGTCCGATACATGCACTGCACACGGGACGTGCGCGCTGACCCATAACCACATGAGGGCATGAGACTAACAGGGCTGATTTCCAGAGCACAGAAGGGCTGCCCTATTCAAGTTGTGTTTACTGGCGCCTGCCTGTGCCTTGCTGACATGATATTGGCATGGCATGATTTCCCATGTTGGCTTCGTCGTGTGACAAGCACTGCGAGCTGCCCCCATGCACGCAAGCATGGCCCATGGCTCGCGCCCGCTCACGTTCGCCCTGTCCATGACTGTGTTGCTGGTGGGCAGCAACACGGGATCAGTCATGAGCTCGTTCATGATGGGGTCCTGGAACTCCTCCGGAACCTGAAACGGAAAGAAAACGTGAGGACAGGAAGATGAATGGCTAGCCACGACAGCACTGCTGTCACAGCAGTGGGGGAAAGCGAGCCATTCCAGATGCAAGAGAGCTATTCCAAGTCTTGAAAACCCCCAGTTCAGGATCGTATTGATTGCCAACCTGCAATTCAAAACCATTTCGTCTCTATGCTTGCACTCCTGACCAGCACTGACCAGCATTGACCATTGTTCCTCATCCTTGTTCCTCTCCCTACTGCACGATAAGCTCTACTCCCCCCTTCATCCCAATCAAAACAACATCAACTGTTTGAGCTCTCCTTCCCCTGCTCCCGACACACCTTCACCTCCACTTTGAGGAAGTCTCTTTACCCCTTGGGCTCTTACTCTTGCGTCACTGCCCCCACTTCCACTCCTCTCATCCCCTCATTCCCTGACAAATTCGTAGCACGCCCGACAAACAGCACACATCCCCTCCCGCTCCACATACTCACCTCCACGCCCTGCAATAGATCTTCCTGCTCCGCTGCCGCTGCTGCTGCCCGCTGCACGCCCATATCCAACGCATCCAACCGAGCGCTCTCCACAGGCGACAGCATCTGGGCAGAAGCAAGTACCTGCACCGGGAAATGCCAGGGACACAGCATACAGTCAACGTGACGCAATCATACAGTTGTAAAGACACAACGCCCACACACACCGTAAGCCATGCGATGATGACTAACACATGCTGGAGCAGCCGGTGCCTGCTGTGTTCGCTCCACCCACCCTGGCTGATTCTGCAAACATTGTCGGGCTGTAGGAGCGCGTGTCGCCTGCCACAGCCTGGTAGAAACCGCCCGAGCGGTCCGCAGCGGCCAGATGAAGGTACACACTCAACAGGTTGTGAAGGAGCTCTCTGTGAGGACACATGCAGGCCGCACGTCAAGATAGCCCATTGAATTCACAACATGGTCGGGTGGAAGCAGCCTGATCATTGCCAGTAGGCAGACAAAAGCAGTTTCAGATGAGCTTGGTGTCTTGTGGTGTGTTTGTTGAATCCATGGTGTGACTTTTCATGCAGTTCATCCAGCTCAAAACATCGTCAGACAAGAGTGTCACATAGGCTCGCATCGAGCTGCAACTCATGCACATCACTGCATAAGAGGCCTGGTGCTATGGGCAGGTCACCGCCAACAGGTGGATGAAACAGTCAACTTGTGTAATTCAGACTGTGCTGTGCAACGCAGCTCTTCACTCCACCCTACCAGTCAGACGCTTTCCTGCCTGCAGCCCGCGGTCGCCGTCACATGGATGACCGCTCAGCCCCGGACAAGGGACACTACCGGTGCCCTGCTCAGACGCCTGCGCACCTACAGCCCCCAGTCAGCGCTCACCGCGGCCTGAAGTTGAATTTTTCCGGTTCTTTCAACGCCAGCTTCTTGCGTTCCGGTCCGGTGAGCAGACTCATGAAGTAGTTGAGCATTGTCGCGGTGCGCCCAACCATCTCCGGAAGCAAAAACGTGCCAGCAACCTGCACCCACGTGATACATATGAGGGGAGGTCAGTTTCATCCCCAGGCAAAGGAAGACAAAGACCCTTGCATGACACGTACCCACCCGCATAAGTCAAGCACGTTTGCACTGCCTGGTGAATTCCTGATTGCATCATATCGCAACTGCTTCAAATCACATCTGCTTGATTGTGTGTCGAAACTTCCTCACCACCTTTCACCTCTGCACCCTGCGCCCACACCATGGAAATCAATTCGCAAAACAAATTACAATTCCGTGACACCAGCCTTTTCCGTGGCAATGCTGCCCAGCTCCCTCTGCAGCACCCGAGTATGCGTGTGCCCCACCAAGCCAATCACCTCTTCGGTGCTGAAGTTCATGACCTCGACCGTGACCTGTGCGTAGCCCAGCAGCGCCCTGAGGGTTCCCGCCGCCTGGTCGTGTGAGGACTGCAGCTCGTGACGTTCCTGAAGTGTAAAACAAGCCATGTGTTACAGCGACAGCGTTTTTCCATGCTGTGGATGGAACGACAACTGGCCATAGATGCATAAAATATGAAACAGAGGCACACGCTGATTGAGTAAATGCCACATACAGGGTCACACATGCCATGCGTGAGTGCGCTCGCTCAATCACACGCACACGCAAGCCACGTGCGAGTGACACATTTGCAAGCGCGGGGTCACGCACAACACAATTGACATACGGAGCGCTTTGGCCCCAAATGCACAGAACATGCAACCACAAGTGGCACACGCTGATTCACTGTATGACACAATGCAAGGCAATGTCGCGACCGGACTGATGTAGTGCAGGACTGCCTAGCTCACTGCCTTTCCAACCGCAGCATCAAATGTGCTCCAACTCCAAAGCCAATCAGCAGCCGCCCCCCCACCCCCCCACCCAGGGTTCAACTATCCAATCGGATTCCGATGGAATTGAGCCGAAATTCCAAAATGCTGCTGAAAGTTTTGCATGGACTCAGGAGTCCCGGTATTTTTTGCATGCCATTCCTGACAATAACTCAAAATCCCGATCAAATGTAAGAGCTGTGCCTGAGGAAACGGAACAGAGTTAGCTGAAAAGCGGTTGTCGAACCCTAACCCCTTCCTTTACCACTAGTCCCTCCACTCGTCAGCATGCGAGTCGCACCTGAGGTGTCATGGCCGCTGTCTGCATGGGGTCGCTCATCTTCTGTTGGGATGTGCGGATCTCCTCCACCTTTTTGAGGCTCTCATCCTGCACATGTACGTCGGTGACATCTGTGTGCATGGCTGTACAATCATGAACGTATGCTGCATGCAAACTATATATCTATATATCTATATCTCGCAGGAGTGCAATAACAGCAGACATGCACACCGCAAGGCCCAATTCAAGCCACAACCTTGCAAGCCACCAACAGTTGAACCTGAATGCATATTAGGAATCAATATCTGAGTGCTATTGAATCCCGTCTGTGCCTGCAATCGTTCAAATTCAAATTGCACTCACCCCCGACGAACCCTCCAGTGCTTGAGCGTTTTCAGGATTCCCCTTCCATCCACAACAAACCAACTCGCCCGCCGCCCCCTTCCTACACCGCCCCATGCCCAAACGTGCGACCACCCAATCTTCGCTTCCCCGCTCACCAGCAGGTACGTTGCGTCGGTGATGAGCATGTTGGTGAAGCGCACGTACCCCGCCGACCCCGTGCCCTCCTCAGCGGCGAACCGTTTCCATGCCTCTCTGCGCATCGCGCATGCAAACGCATGCATGCGCAAGGGTGTGTGCACGATGCTGGCGACAGGACACCAGATCCTCGGAGGCAGGGATAGCCAACTGTAGCATTCGCACACATACATACACATGCCAACTTTGTAGCACAGCCCCTCCAGTGCCACCAGCGAGCCGGTTTTAAGGACCATCATTAGCCGGCACGTCAGACGGACCACACCCCAACCCTAGCTGCCACTTGAGCTGCACATCCTCTGCACCACACACTCACGTGTGTTATAGCCAGACCCTGCGGCCGCAGTCAGTCCTGTGCCTGCCATCAACTCCGTCCGACTGCACATTCCCTGTGTCATGAACGGCCTCAATTGCAGCAGCTTGCACTCCAGCTGCACATCCCCTTTGCAGACCCTAGTGCCATCAAGTGCGGGATGGCCAAACCCTGTGCCTGCGGTACACACCTGTGTGGGGGCAGCGCCCATAAGTGCGCTAAGATCTCGCCTACGTACTGCCTGCAGCACCACATCACGGAACAACCCCAGTCAGAATCATCATGTGCATGTGTCACAGGGTTGACACCTTGGGTACTCCCATCACACTTCCGCGTATGTGCTGGTACGTTGTGTGATTTCGTGCATGCACTTGTGTCATGCACCGCTCGACACCTGTGCTGAAGTCAAGTCAAGTTAAAGGCAGACCCACTGCAGCTGACGGCCGTTCCCTGGACTGATCTCAGTCCCCATGCATTGATGTACAACATTGCTTATTGAGCTGACCAGAGCGCACGTATTCATGCCAGGGTATTACGGCGATGCCCTGCCCACCTGTACATGAACTTCTCATAGAAGTTGTTCCTGACGTCCATGACCTCCACATCCACGTACAGCCTGAGCAGCGAGGGCACCAGCCGCTCGCACACCACCGGGTGGCCTTGGAACAAGTTGGACACGGTGGAGGCAACCTGGCCGCGCGGGGCGTACCTGCACACAGGCATGTATCGCAGCACATGGCTGGACCTGTGTGGGCGGGGCAGCACGTCAGGGTCACTGCTGCTGGCAAGGGCTATCCCAGCAGACTCCAGAATATGGGAGAGGAGTGCAGTACAAGTACAGTACCGCTCCAGTAAGATCACAGTAAGAGTACTTTGCGTTGGCCCAACCTTATCCCCTGGTATCCGGGGCACAGGAAAACAGGGGCTGTCCGTTAACCTAGCCAGTTTTGTCTAAACTCGGCCCTAACCCGAACCCTAGCCCCAACCCTATCCCTGCCTACCTTCGCCTCGTCCCCGGTGCCTGCAGGTCGTCCTGGGGCAGCCAGATGTGCAGCAGCTCGGCCATCTTGGCACGCATGTGACTAGAACGAACGTACCTGACAGCAGGGCAAGGGACAGCGAAGGCACGGATTCAAAATTGAGATGTTGGGAGTACAGTTATCTACTGGCAAAGGACAAGAACAATGAGGACAACTTTGATACTGGGTCGTGTGCAGATCGCAGACAATTGACAGCAGCAGGTGGAGGTTCAGCCCTGCTAGTAGTACTCGAAATTCTCTGGGTCGGTTTGCTTCGTTGGAATCAACTACGACTGAATTATCAAGCGGACTAGCTTTCTAGACGCTGTGCTGATTTGACGGAATCCAACACCCAATTCTGCATCCCTACCCTAACCAACTTTACCCACTTTGGCTGGTCCATGGTGGCCAGCATGAGCATCATGATCTCATCGACCTTAGTGCTCATCAGCAACTGCACAACAAACAAACAAAACCGAACCAACAGACATGAACCGACTGTGCCGAATAGCATGCTGATGATGTATTCCTCGATGACGCATTCGGATGGCAGCAGTGTCGGACACCAGCCAACACATGCGCAATCAGGTAATCAATCACACGTACTCGAATGCGACCATATGAAGAACGACACTCTGCTGCGGGTTATAAACCTCATGCATAGGCAAAGATCGTACACCTTCTGCCGCACAATCCCAACCTACCCCTGCCTTGTTGCAGCACAGTCCCAGCCTTGACCTACCGGTGGGTATGTGCGGGACACCATGGTCAGCACATCCACTATATCCTCGAGGAACCACTCGGGCAGACACGTGAACTCAGCAGGGGGCGTCTCGGGCAGCCGCGAGGCGCTCAGGCCCTGGCCACCCCCCTGGCCCTGGGGGGAGGAGGGGTCGGCAACGGACAGCAGCCAGCGCGCGACCAGCCTGGACACGTGCACAAATGTGATTCCATTGCGAGTTGAGTTTGCGCTGAACTGTCTCCAGTGGTTCAGTTTACACGTCATCAGTTCACATGACTAATCGTGATGTGATGAGCAACGGACAGCAGCCAGCGCGCGACCAGGCTGGACACGCACGTGCACATGTGATGTCACTGCGGACAAGTGCATTGAGTCTGTGGTTGAATGGCTCCTTAGTTTGCATGGCTGGCTGCGTGGTGATGCGCTAGAAAGGTCTTCAGGTGTCAACAGGCAGTATGGGTGGATTGCATTCTGTCCGTCTCTCTTACAGCAACTCAGGCGTTTGCTGCTCGGCAAGGGCAATGCACTTTAAGGTAGAAACAGCAGCAGGTGCTTGGTGTGTGCCGCAAGGTGGTGCATGGCGTCAGTTTCACACGTGCAACTTCACCTGTAAAAGGCGAGCACCTCCCCCATGAAATCCGCATCTTGCAACACGGTGCTGTAGCTGTAGGCCGAGGCCTGCATGTTCTTGAACTCCGCCTTGACGCGCGCTAACTGCACGTTGACCACCCGCGACATGGGGGAGCCCGCAAGCCTGGCAGGCACAGCCGCAGAGAAGGGAGTGGGACTCACAGGCGAGGGTGATGCGTGACATCGATCGGCAAACTTGAAAATCGCAAGGCTAGGTACACTTATATAGCAGGGTGGCGTTCGGATTATGAACGGAGTTGCATTAAGGTGACAAACAAAATGCCATTGACGTAAGCGACAGAACTGAGCGCAGGGGTGGTGGCTGGCAGGCACGTGCAACGCAGTTGGTGTGTGTGTGTGTGTGTTGGTGGCGGTTGCCCCGTGTTTAAGTTGTTGTGTACCTCACCTATCCGCTTCCTGTTCCAGCGCAGTGACTGCCCGCTGCACATGGCCCAACTCCTGCGCGCGTGGGCAACACACCACCTTGCCCACCTTAATGAGTGGTACATGTCAATGAGCAATCACAAAGGAACGCAAACTGAGCACATGGAGAATGCAATGATTCCGAATACAGGCAGGCAGAACACATCAAACCAACTCACATCCTGTGTCCACCACACATACCCGAGCCAGCCACACCCACACACCCGTAAACCTGAACCTGCATCAACCACACACACTTGTCAACATGCACTCACACACTGGTCACACCCCAGTCACACGTGCACCCACCATGACACACTAGTCACACCCACATCACACGTGCACCCACCATGACACACTAGTCACACCCCAGTCACACGTGCACCCACCATGACACACT
>QAXH01005003.1:36451-48681 GCA_004335635.1 Chloromonas sp. AAM2
ACACACTAGTCACACCCCAGTCACACGTGCACCCACCATGACACACTAGTCACACCCCAGTCACACGTGCACCCACCATGCTTATTGTGTGCATATCGTCCAGCATCTTGACCAGCCCGAAGTGTAGCGACTTGAGGGTCATGAAGAAGCACTCGCAGATGAAGTGATACTCGATGCCGCCTGAACACAAACAGACTCAGTCTGAAAATGAAGGACATGAAATTCAGATTCACATGTCACATCAAGAGTACACACTGCCTGCGCTAATGATGACTGTCGCCGAAGGGATGCTAACGCAGTGTCTGTTAACCGAGTTTTGCACATATAAACATATACATTCTGCCCTTCGTCTGCCTGCTAGCCTGCACAGTTGCATCCTTGCACCCCTTGAATAGGAATAAGAGAAACCCGCTGCAGTGTTCCCACCCAAGGCTCCGTGTTCTCACCTCCCGTCCCCGTCCCTCCGCCTCCACCACTCCCGCTGCTGCTTGCGCCCGCAGAGGATGCCACCCTCTCGCGCCACGCTGCGTCCTCGCTTGCACTGGCACCTAGCTTGGTGTCAGCAGTGAAGTCCAGCCGAGGGTTGTGAGCCACGTAGCGCACGTCAACCCTGCGCACACCAGGTTGAGACAGTCAGATGTACTGCTGGCATGGTGTGCAGTGTGGCGAGGACTGACATGCATGCAGCACGCGACGGAGGAGACTGTGCCGGGGAACGAGAGAGATGGGCGAGTATTCGCACCAACAGCATTCGCAGACCGTGTGCGTGTGTCTCCGGATGATGTTGGTGCATGCAGTACATGGAAATATAAGAACAGAGAGCTGACGATCTTTTGAGCAGCAATGCTGCTCCCACCCAATGCCTTAGTCTGCCTGCACTGCGGCCCTCGTCCCCCGCTTCCTGTCACGAGCACAATCCTGTTGACACTACCTACATACAGTTGTACGTAACCAGGCCCGCTCTGCCAGCAAACCTCTGCCAGCAATCCACAACACCCGCTCTGCCAACAAATCACGACACCCGCTCTGCCAACAAATCACACGCACCTCTTCCAGAAGTTTGGTCCCTCCATGAAGGGCGCGGACAGCGCAAGCATGACTGCGTTGTGGTTGAGGAAGAAGCCGTGCGAGGCGCCGCGCTCCGGGTTCCACTGCATCTTGCCCCGCTCGGCGTTGCCCTCGACCACAGCGGCCAGCCAGTCAACCATGGCCGGGCGGGTGGCCTTGCCTAGGAGGGACTGCACGCAAGGACAAGCTGAGTACCAGTGTGTGTGTGTGTGTGTGTTGCAATAAGCATGATGGCATGGCCTGAAACTCCCAACGGCGCTGTTCTTTGCAGAAGAGCAGTGTGGGAAACTGTTGGGTACCGTATTCCATAGGCCCCCACGTCTGCATAGCAGTTGGTGCTGGCAGTTGCCGAGCTTAGTGTAAGCAGCTAGCAAAAACAAGCCTACCTTAACTATTGCGTTGAGCTCGCCTCTGATCTGCTTGCTAGCCAGCTGCAACGCGCGCATGGACTGTTGCACGTCACCCGGCCGCCTGTTTTCCGCATCCGCAAAACATTGCTCCCCCACCAGTGGCTGCGCCTTGACCAAGGGATCGTCCAGGGGCGCGGGGCAGAAGCAGGGGCCCAGCCAGCTGCTGCCTGGACTCTGAGAGGCAATGCACGGACAATGATGTTGACGGAGAAAGTCGTGATGCTGAGGGGGCAGTGGGACATCACAAACAACAACTCCGATGCAGGGGCCACACAACACAAGCCAATGTGTGTGTTGTTGATGACAAAGCCATGTAACAATAGTGATGATGGTGATGACAAATGAAGCCAACGTGATGCAGGGTCACTGCTACCCGCGCCATACATCCAAATGCATGCGAAGGGTCAGTGGTGTTGTGCATGCCATGCTCTGGACTATACACTTGTCAGAAGCAACAATATGGTGCAGTGCGGTACAAGATGCTGCAGAGCCCAACCAACGAGAGCAGAACCCATTGCAAAGTTCTGTTAGAGCAGGTAGCCAGGCACACTTGTGGGACGATACAGACGTAAACTCTCACACACACACACACACACACACCTCTGCCAGCCAGTCCAGCCCCAGTTTCCGCCTGTGCATGAAGTCTTCTGATGCCGACTCATGTACCACCGGCCCCCTGGCTCACCTCTATGCCCCTGCCTGAGATGTCCCTCAAATCCGGTAGGAACTCCCGCATGGCCACCAGGGCCCTAGCCAGCGGCTCAATGCCCACCAGAAACCGCACGCCCATCAGGGGAGTGGCGTAGTCACCCAGCACCGAGCAGCCCCTGACGCGCTTGGCGAGCTCCTTCACTGCAAGGCAACAAGAGTAGGCAAATTCGTCGACTCAACGACACATCATTTCCATGGGAAAGCTGGAGCATGGCAACAAGGTTGTGAGAACTCCAGTGTCAACTGAAGAATGCATCAGCTGCTGTCTACCCATGTCTAGAGTGAGCGCAGCAAAGTAAGACAAACGATATCAAACCTTGTGATTGCCAACAAATTGATTATTATGACTTGTATGTCCCAGCGCTTGCTTTCCAATGCTGAGAGCAACGCGACAAAAGTCCAACTTGAACGCACCATGCCTCATTCCACGCTTGACACCCAACACCTCACCAACAACAATTCCCTACAAGCGTTCACTTCTCTGGGTACTGTCTGGCACTTCCCCTCCCCGTGCCATAGGTAGGGTAACCCACTCAGCAAGGGCCGTGAATCAGACAGTCCCTTGCCCTGTCAAAACGTACACAAACGGATTCAAAAAAACTACGGCTACGGGTGCCCTGGAACAAGCTTCGACTCGCATGCGCAGAGCCCATCCCATCTACCCATCCACCTACCAACACGTATGTGCACTTTCCTTCACACATCAGTACTACAACACATCACTAGTGATAGTGATAGTGGTAGTTCCGATTGGTTGTGCAACCACAAGGTAAACAGCGTGCAGTGCATTAAACAGTTGTAAGCAAATGTTCTGCCTTGTCGTCACCACTCATGATTGCTGTCTTGTTATGGCAATGTGCATGCCTGAATGTTGTAGAGGAACTCAGCAGCCCAAGCCCATCTGTGACCACCCTGGATTCCCATTCACAAGCTCACGGCTCGTTTTGATACCCACAAAAAAGTTTGAACATCTGGTTTTCACATTGCCTGCATGTACCCAACCACCCACCAACAGGCCTGATGACGTCCTGCAGCCCGTCCTGGTTATCGTCTGCCTGGAACTTGGCTGCTAAGTCCTCCAGAAACCCTGGGGGCAAGGGTACTGCGTTGGCCGGTGCGCCCCTGTGGCCGTCCCGCCTGTCAAGGCTGTCTAGCAGCTGCAGCCCGCCCTGCAGCTCCGCTGCTGCAGCCTGCATGGTGGCGGCGTGCGTGCGAGTGAGTGAGAGTCTCTTTCCATCTGTATCATCCGACATTAGCAAATGAGCGCGCGCATGGGCCGTGTCATGCACTCAGCATGATGAAGTGCAATGGCTCCGTGAGCGTATGCATTGGCTGACACGGTGCGGGGACGAGCCCATGCACTGTCAACGGGATGCACATCAGGTTGGCATGGAAAGCAGGTGCGCACGTACGTGATGTCTCACTTCAACATGGACTGGATTGATGCATGTGCCCAAATTAGGTGTCCATGCAAGTGCAATGTGTTGGCTGCAATGGGTTGAGTGCCCATGTGAAGTCGATGCCATGGAGCCATCTGCTCGACATGGAGCGACATGCAACGGCAGCTGTTGAGCGGTCATGCGTATCAGGACTCGTGTCACCATTGTGCAGCCATCCCAACATTGCTATGTGTATGCCTGTCCTGGTCATAACAGTGCGTGTACATGCCCGTGTTGGCGTACCAGTACCTGCTGTGCATGCTGCATTGGTCGTGCATGCAAGACAATGGGCTGTGTCCAACATTGGAGGGCTTACACACGCAGAAAACAGAAGTGGCACTGGGCTCTGTGTTCAATGGCTGGAAATTCAATGTAGGCTTCTTGCGCGATGGCCTTGACAGTGTTGCTGAACTCTGTGTGTCATGTGTGTGCCACCCAATCTGACTCACAACTGGCCCAAGATGTGGAATGATGCTTCCACCGAGCGTGAGGCCAGCATAGTTCACGATCAGCTCTTTGCATGCCAAGGCTGCTGCGGCTAGCTGTGGGGAACCAGCATTGGAGCGTGCCTCGTCGCTGGCACGTGCATAGCAACGCATGAGGTACTGTAGTGGGCTCAACGGGTACGTCTCTGGTGGGCTTTCAATGAGCCTGGCTACCACCAGACGGTCTAGGCTGTCCTTGTCAAGCAGCAGGGCTGTGGCTTCGTCTTCACCCATGTGGTCTGAGACAAGCTCCTGCATGCAATCATGGCAGCAGCATGCAGATGCAATAGCATGCTGGGGCACAGTTCAGACGCCCATGCATGGTGACTGCACCTTGAGTAACGCGAGACACAAACCAACCTTGGCAAGCCCATCCATAAGCAGCACAGGATCGGATGGAACCTGCGTCGCTGGCAGCTGCGCATCCGTAAGAGCTACAGCGAAAACTTTGCGTATTAGGGCATCTTCTTGTTTCAACAAGTCTGCCATTATGTAAAGCCCTGGACGAGGCGATCTGATTTTGATCAGGGATCGACGCCGGGTTGATGCAGGTTGCAGGATGATAATGCAATTTTATTCTATTCATCGCATGCCAGCCATATAAGATTTGCAACAGCTCAGAAGGTGTGGATTGGCCGTTACAACGCCGGTGAAGCCATAGGGCATAGCGCTAGTGCACCCACATGTTGTCGCACGCAGACAAAAGACGTCAGCTCACGTCCTGGCAATCTGATACTGACATTCCTCAGTTGGACACTGCAAGCAGGCAACTGCCCTCTAGCGCTGGAATGACATGACTGGTATTGAGCACCAGAACATCCTGCCAATGTGAGGATACAGGACCTCCTCAGCAGGACACAGCAGACAGGCAGCTGGCTAACAACATGCAAAACACGTCTGATGGATGGCATGGCATGATTAGCGCTGATCACCTCGTTGTGCTGCACCTAGCATCGTTAAGAATCTCTTCAAGTGCTGCCACTGTCCCATGCTCTTAAGGCTGCCAAAGGGAAGGACAAGATTGATGACTCAGATCTCATTGCCTCCATGGCAAAGCGTTTGAGCCTGCTTGAGAAGGACCTGAAGGCCAAGGCAAGAGAACTCGAACGTGCCCAAGGGGAAAACGAGGCCCTGAGGAGCAAGGTGGGTTTGTTACATACGTGCTGCACCTAGCAGACAACAAGACGACACTAACCAGTTTGGTGAAGGGCTGCGAAGGTTCACCCTTCTAGCTCCAACTGGTTATATACACCTAAACTTGCAAACAAAAACTTGTGTGAAGTAGGTCACAACAGAATGTCAGGAGATCCTCGCATGGTCCGCTAGACTTTGCGTCTCCAGCCTGGTTCGTCCGAACATGATGCAGCAAGCGCTTTCTCTCTCTCGGACTCTTTTCGACAAGGCGCAATCTTCTAGCAATGTCGCATCGTGCATAGCAAATCGTCGCATTGTTCGTTGAAACCATTGGAAGCCAATCATCCCGTCCGAACAATCTTATTCCACCGGAACGTCCAAGCTACTAAACGTTGTTTGCCAGTTCTGGGACAATTTTCAGGAACCGCACTGGAACCAGTGTGCCGGCAGGAACTAGGAGGAAGCGGGATAATCTCTTTGTGCCAATCGATTATGTTGATATTTGTTCTTGTGGATTGGATTGAAACCAGTGGTTGCTTGGAATGCTCCAGTTGCCTGACTCAATTCTCAAAGTAATACTGGTCCCAGTGATAACCCTGCAAACTGTCCCAGAACTGGCAAACATCTTTTCTTTTTGTTCATGACCGCACTGAGCTTTCATGATGTAGAGACAGGGATATAGGCTTACAGGCGAGGGGCAAGACGGGGACGGGTGCAAGGTTTGTCAGGATTCTGCCACAGCATAGGCCCAGTCAGCATTGCCCAGTCATGCTGTCATGTTTGTGTGCAGGAAGTATCGTTGTTGCGGGATAGGCACACCCATGTGTCAGGCCTCTCTGAAGAGCCTCGTTCGTTGAGCAGCGTTGGCCATTGAACTTCACTCGAGTGTAATGATGGACACAGCAGACAGGCCGCTGTCATCTAGCACTAGCATGGCCTGATGCTCGCTGCCTTTCCGCCCCAGTCAGGCTGTCGAGCTTGAAGGGACATGTTTGTTTGCAGGAAGCATGGCATCAACCGAAGAGGTCTTTTCAGAATCCTTACACGGCAGCTCCAGTGATTTGTTGTCCGTGTGGCTGGCACAAAACAAAAGGGCGTTTGCCAGTTCTGGGGCAATTTCACTAGTGGTAGTGTGACTGGATGTAATGTGCATAAAGGAGGTGATGGACCAGTGTCATTTGGCACTGAATGGTGATGATGGTGCATGTTGTAGACGGAAAATCTGGCTCTGTGTTCAAGGCCACTGCTCTGCCAACCCTTCCTGTCCCACTGGTTAATCTGATTCCTCAGCTTAGGCAGCGGGTTGGACTGGCCAGGCACATACAACAGCTGAGGTGGGATGCCCAGGTCATCTGTGAGCTCGCACGGACTCGCACCAACAAGGTACAAGGAACTGGCAAACTTTTTGTTTGTGGGTTCAGTCTTCCGTCACTAGAGGGCAGGGTTTCCAGCCCGTCCAACCTACGAGTGAAGGGAATTGCGACACACCTGGATAGTAATGGCATCACGGCCTCTGACTTTCCGCCAACTTGGTTTGAAATTTGGGTTAGAAACGGTCATCGGTGCCAAGCGACACAGCCTGTTGCTAACCAGGTTGTCACATACCTAACAACATAATGTTATATGGGCAGTGCCATGCCACGTCCAATCCGGGTGCTCAGGCATGCAAACAGCCTTCTCCAAGGAGCGCTCTGTAAAAAAGAAGTTCGCCAGTTCTGGGACAATTTTTGAAAACGCCACACATCAACAAGCTGTCTTTACAGATTGATATGCCTAACTGATTGGTGGTCAGTGTACCATCTCGTCAGGTCATACAACCCTCCGAGTGGTATTAAGCCCACTTTACGATTGTCTTTGCACAGTGGCCCGTGTAAATTGGTGGTCAGCGTGCCTACTAGTCTAGCCATACCCGCCATTTTTCAGCACTGCAAACTGTTCTGACAATTGGACAATCCTTCATCGACGTCCGGCAACCAGCACTGGCTTGCATTCCTGCCCGTCAGCCAGAGCGTAGGGAACAGCCCCTCACAGGGCCCTCCTGCCGTGTGCAGGCGGGATGTACATGCCGGGCGCCAGATCAGGCCCGTTCTGGCCATGTGCATGTGCCCCTTGCTGCTGGCTCAACAGCCGGTTCACGTAATTCTTGCAGCTGATGCCGAAGGACAGGAGCTCAGTCACAACCTCCAGCGTGAACCTGTCAAGACGCCATTAACACCATAATAGTTAAGTCAGACGGAACCCAAGGCCAGGTGACATCCAATCCAAATCAGATTGCAGTTGAAGCAGACAGATACAATGGCCTGTTCAACTCCATGTTGTTTGCTCATGTGTGGCTTGAAGTTCACTGTCGAAGCAGAGCCTGATGGCATCATTGGGCCAAAACCATATGTTGCATACTTGACGCTGGGACCTCGAGCTCGGCTATTGCCGTCCTGCATACTCGTGCGAAAGCATCATCAAGCGCCTAAAACAAAGCAATGCGTGCTCACCAGACTTACTACGAGATTCATCATCAGATGCTCCCTGTGTCCGTATACATGTGATTGCTTCCACTGGCATGCCTACCCTGCAGCGCACCTGCCGTACGGCTGAACAAGGTTATACTGCACCCAGGGTCCCAAGGGCCCCAGCATGTAGATCTGAGTGGTGAAGCTGATGTCGGTTATGAGGATATTTCCTTCTGGCTGCCGGCTCCAGCGTGTGTGGACGATGGTAGGGCACGGCAGGGCGGGCAGCAGGGAGTGAAGGGGCACACGTGGGCGCAGACGCTGCAACCAGATAAGGAAAGCCTTGTGTGGGTTGACAACACGACAAAGACAAAGCCGTGTCAAGCACATATCGTATAGAAGAGATACAAGGTTGTAGACCTTTGTCGACAAAGAGATACAAGGTTGTAGAAGTTTGTCGACAAAGTTGTAGACCACAGCAAATGGAGCATGCATGTGAATGCGGGAGAAAAACTGGTCCGAACCAAAACCGGACACATGCGACGAGCAAAGCACTACAGCATGACTGCTTATAAGCATATTGGCAGTCTGATTCATACCCAAAATCCCGTGCTGCTCCAGCTGTACTATGTGCCTACTAGCCATGGCTCACCTCAGCAGCCTACCTGATCCACCCAAGCCACGCCCTGCAAATTGTCCCTGTCCACCACGATGTTTTGTGGCACTAGGTTGATGTCAAACAGCCCAGTGTTCGCTCGTAGCACCTTCCATGCACTCCAGCGGCCATCAGCCTACAAACGTGAGCAAGCGATGTGTGTGCATCGCAGCACAACAGAAAGGCAGCATGGGCAGCAGGCCAGCCAGCAGAGATAGTCGATGCCTCATCATTGTCTCATGTACACTGGAGGTAGCGCCGCAATATCTCCAATTTGCATGGCTGCGCGGCATTGTCTGGTCTTGTGCTGGTACAGATCACTGACAGCTGAGACACGTCATGGCGTGAACGAAATGGTGTTGTGAGGCGCATGTTTTGATTGGCACTTCATTGTCGTATGGCCGCCGGCGCTTCACTCTGTACCTTGCTGAAATTGTCGGCGTATTGCGCGTCAGGATGGAGGTAGTGCCGCACTGCTAGCTCCTGACGTTCGGGATCTGCGTCGAGCAGGCCTTTCACGGCCTCGCGGAGGACGTCGGCATCGAGGGCTGTGATCGGCTGCCCAGCCGAGCGCGGCGCGCGGAACGGCATTGTGCTTTTGGTGCTTACGAGGATTGATAGCCAGCTGTGAGGTTCTGACGGCTTTGGTGTTTGTTGCCTGACGTCATTTGTCGTTAATGATGTCGCGAGGGCGTTCATAGGCTCCATGTTCATTTCGTGCCTACTTCTGCGACAGGTTGCTCGTAGTAGCTTTGACACGTTGCTGGAAGTCCTTCGGCATGAGATCCCTTCGCACGTATGATTGTATAATAGTCACTAACTCTCTCTTCAGCATGAGTAAGAGTTGTAAGTGTTTTCCTTCACAATTAGGTCTTCTGCTTGCCACTCAGGGCCTGAGACGCTGTGCAGCTGACTGGCTGACACAACCCATGGCCAAAGACTCTTGACGTCAGACGCTCGACTTACATGGCTCAGACATTCAACACGGCCAGACAATGGACGGCCCTTAGCTGAAAGTTCCCTGCTGAAAGTCAATTCCTCTGCAGCTCAGGGCTCCTGTGTCAAAGCATCACAGCTACGCTTGTTCCACGTTCCAACAAGTCCATGAAGGCCTATCCTGCTCAGAAAAGCAAGGACGCCCACAAGCACATCTGCTTCCAATCGTCGGACTGGCACACTACAGGCGATAGCTGTCACATTGCTGTCTGCTGGTTGTATGGCTAAAATAATCATATTGAAATGGAGACATGTCCTCCATGCACTGTCACGGCACTGGCACACTAGTATAGACCCCCAGATACGCAGGCGGCGGTAGGGTCGTGCGCTTGAAAGTGGTCTGGCTGCGTTGCCATAAGCTGGGTGCTGGCGGTACATGGCTGGATATGTCCGCTGCGAGGCAGCACCTGGACGACACGCGTCCAAGCAGCACCCACTGTGTGTAAATCTCTCTCAAACCATCCGTTTCGAACAGCGAACCCAGTCGGGCGAGGGGGTTCACGTGCTATTCGCTGGCATCTCAATGAGTTGCGGGGCAGCCCATGCTCAGCGCGCTGGTGTATCCGTGAGGGCAGCAGCCGTACAGGTCGCTGCCCATGGGTCCCCAGTCGTACGAGCCCCGCAGCATGTATTCGCAGAGCACTGATGTGGACGCGCGCCCAGTGCAGAACTCATCCACGGGTATGTGCCTGTTAAGCCCCACGCGAACGGTCATGTGGTAGTTGTGGGAAACGTGGTGCAAGTTGAGAATGCGAATCCACGCGCGGTATGAGTCGCTCTCCTCCACGAACAGAACACGCTGGCCGTCCACCTCCACCCACGTGATGCAGTCGACAGCCAGCGCGTCGACATACAGAACAATCTGCAGGTACAAGTCGCAGCCATCTCGGAGGGTGTTAGCTTTGAGATGCTTGCAAGCCATCGTGGATGCCTGGCATGCAACTGGGGAGCAACGTCTTGCATGTGCTGGAAATCAGTCAGTGTCGAGTTGTTGAACGCTACCAATAAACGTGCGGTTAAGGTTGCAAAAGGCAGCCACCCCAGTCGGCTAGCAAACAGCGGATTGACGAACGAGTGTGCGTGAAACTGGCACTGCCAACGTCGCTGACATCAACCCATGCCTCACCTGGTCCACGTCTGTTGTACAGCAGTTACGTGCGCCATGGAACATGTCCATAGGCTGAGGGAACGACTGGCCGCCATACACAAGGGAGAACTCCACGTAGTTGTTGTCAGGCTGGGACACAGTGTCACTGAACTTGAGCCTGCAGACAAGAGACATCCAAAAGGCTTGGGTTAGTGTTAAGGCCCATCAGAACCAGCCTTTGCCTTGAATCGCTTGTATGACATGCATTCAACGCTCCTTCTAACGGGTGCTTTCCAGGACTCTCTTGCCCACCTGTATGGACTGTCCGCAACATTGTCATTGCAGCACGTGTCTGGGCGCACGTCGCGCCAGCGTGCCACGCTGTTAGGGCAGCAGGCTGGCACGTTGTAGTTCAACGTGTCGTAAATTTCCTCGGGCATGCCAAGTACGGTCTGCTCGCCGTTCAAAGTGATGTCACAGGCTCCAGGGTCGTTGGGCAGGTTGAGGGATGGGTTGCAGGGGAACATGCCGATCTTGTCCCAACCGCTGCTCTTCAGGAGAGGAACTGTCAGCGTCCACTTTTCGTCGACGCTTGTGAAGTTGGAGACAAAGAAGATGTTGGGGGCGTCACGGTTCACTGCACGCAGACACAATCGGTTGATTATGAATACCTGTTAGCCACACACACACTGATTGGCCTGCGCTCATGTCCATCCCCTTCACTTGTGCTCTTGTTGCAATACCCTAATGCTGTCAGTGAGCCCTTCCATGATCCACACGCCTGGAAGCGCGCGCAAGATGGCACGGTCCGCACACCCAAGCATAACTCCATCCCCTAGCTACCACAAGCATTTACACATCCGCTGGCCGTGTATGGACACCACCTGCATGTTGAACGCATAGCCCCGCCTGCATGCTCGCACACGTTGCCTTTTTGCTTCGGCCCTCACCAGCAAACGGATAGATGTTGATGCCAAAGGGCTCTGACGCCTCCTTGAGAGTGCGAATGTTTGCGCCGTCACTGCGGGTCCACACGATGTCACCGATGAAAGGAAACAAGCCTGCAAATGATAACAGCCAAGGGTACCAGCAAAATATTAACGCAGAACACCGCTTACTTCTTTGGTGAAACAATATTTCCTCCATTTCTCTGGTCTCTAGCCTGCGACGTTGTTATGTCGCACCCAGCCATCCTTTCCCCACAGAGATCATCACCAAGTCAGCCCCTGCACCCTTGCAGCCCAGCCCTCCTCACTCATTGAATTGCTTGTCACACACACCTGACTGCAGACTGAGGCTCACAGAGGTCAGTGTAGCATTGCAGCACGACCCGTTGCGGTAGTTGACATCCCAGCAGCTGTCTTGGCCAACCACTGACAGCTCGTACACATACTCGTAGGAGTCGGTGGTTTCCTGCACAACAGTCATGGACACACTTTGGAGGTCAGATACAGAATGGCTTCTCCCACTGAATGAGGTGGATGCAATCATCAACCATTAAGGCAAGCAAACGCCTTGAGTGCAACCCTGAGTATGGATCATGAGAGCATACAGCATTTTGGTTCGCACAAAACCCCTGGATTGGCATAATAAGTCCTGCCAGGGCAAGCAACTACTTGAGATACTGTCTACAGAGTAAGTTGCATGCAAGGCAGGCTGCGTACACACTGACATTCAAAAGCAGATGCTGCACACTTACCGCGATGGCTGCAGGCTCCAAGCGCCAGCGAGATGCCTGGTTGGTAAAGGCGCTGATGCAATCGCACTTGTACGAGGGCCCCTTGTTGAGCGTTGGGAA